>CAWUFW010028445.1:0-21841 GCA_963921515.1 Calotriton arnoldi | reverse complement strand
GAGTTATTGAATGGTTCTCTGAGAATCTGTATGGGTGCCTCAGTGTTTGTGTGGGAGGGGTGTGTGCGACTCTGTGCATAGATGTGTGAGTGGGTGATTCACTGGGTGGATGGTTTCAAGAGTGCATCTGTGATAGACTGTATGGGTGGGTAAGTGTGTGTAAGAGTGTGTTAGTGAGTGAATATATGTCCCAGTGGTACATGTGTGAGTAACTACATATGTGAAAGGCAGTATATATGTGTGTTGGAGTATATAAATAGCTATAAGCGAGAGTGAGTGATTGTGATAGTGGCTGTATGGATGAGTGTGTGCTAGTATCAGTGATTGTATAAGAGCGTAACAATGTGGTAGTATTTGTATGATTAAGTGAGCTGGTGTGTGTATAACTGTATAGGTGAGTAAATGGCAGTGTGTTTAATTATTTGCATGACTGACTAGGTGTGTGAGTACCTCTATGGATGAGTGGCGGTGTTTGAGTGTCTATATAGGAGTAAGAGTGCATATGATAGTCCTGTACTGAGTGACCATAAGTATGAGTGACTGTACGGGTGAGTGAGTGGATGTGTGTGTGTAGACCTAAGAATCAGTGAGTGGGTATGTAGTTATTGGTGTTGGAGTGTCTATGGTTTTGCGAATGGCAGTCTGTAATTTAGATTGGGTATATCAAAGGTTATATTAGGGTGTGAGGAGGTGCATCAGATTATCACGTGGATGATGTCATCAGTGATGTCATTTGAGATGTCATCAGTGATGTCATCAGTGATGTCACTGACCATGTCATGAGTGATGTAATATGTGACGTCATCAGCAGTGCATTGCGGGGCGCGAGTTATAGTTAGCTGAACTAACTATAACAGGGGAATTTCACGGGTTTTGTACGAGTGAAATGTCCAACTAACTATAACTGTCCCTAAAACCTATGGTTTTTTCAGTGAATTTCAAAGGTTTTTTAAATGCTAATTTCTAACTATAACGTGTCTGAAACCTATGGTTTTTTCAGTGAATTTCAAAGGTTTTTTAAATGCTAATTTCTAACTATAACGCCCCTAAAACCTATGGTTTTTTCAGTGAATTTCAAAGGTTTTGTAAATGACAATTTTTAAATGTATTAATTGTTATATTTATTTTTTTGATACTGATTTACTACATTTTTTAAAACTATTTATTTTTATATATTTTATTTATTAAATTACATTGTAATTACATTATACATTACATTACAAAATATACTTTCTCAGAATGAATTACTTTAGTTTAAATAGTTTGCAAATAGGCAATAGAGTTTTAAGTACAGTAGTTACAGTTGTTGCAATGGGCAACACAATTTCAAACACAATGCAACATTGAGCTCAATGTGAATTTCTAGTTAAATGCAATTAGTTACTTTATGGATTACTTTTCTAACCACAGGACTGGATCCTAGATTCAGTCCTGGGACATCTCCTGTAAACAGTTGAGTAAAAGCGTTTTGGTTACAGTAGTGATTTTTAAGGAATATTATTGTATTTTAAAAGATGACACTTAGAAACTTTTTCACATAGAATCACCAATGTTATCCTATGGGAGGAAATTCACTTAGCAGGTAAGTAGTGTTATCGTTACTTTTTCTTACTCAGTGTTGGATCCTGGATCCAGCACTGGTGCATCTCCTGTAAACAGTTGAAAGAATGCGTTTAAGTCATACAGGCGATTTTTAAGGAATATTTGTAATTTGTGAAAATCGACACAAACTTTTCTGCTGAAAACCAGACAATGGATTCCTATGGAAGGAAATGTAAGTTACTGGTAAGTACGGTTAGAATTACTTTTCAGGGTCAGTGCTGGGCTAAAAGATGCAGCACTGGGTTCTCTCCTGATAACAGGTGAGTAAATTGGAATTCGTACTTTGGTTGATTTTAGAGGAATATTATAAAGTTCCAAAACTCCACACTTAGAAGAATTTCCAAGTGAAACCAGTCAATGTTAGCCTATGAAGGAAATTCAAGTTACCGGCAAGTACGGTTAAAATTACTTTTCAGGACCAGTACTGGGCTGAAAGATGCAGCACTGAGGTCTCTCCTGATAACAGGTGAGTAAATCAGAATTCGGATTTCGGCTGATTTTAGAGGAATATTTGTATGTTTCAAAAATCAACACTTAGAAACTTTTTCAGCAAAAAGCAGGCAATGATATCCTATGGAAGGAAATTCAAGTTACTGGTAAGTACGGTTAAAATTACTTTTGAGGATCAGTACTGGGCTGAAAGATGCAGCACTGAGGTCTCTCCTGATAACAGGTGAGTAAATCGGAATTCGTATTTCGGCTGATTTTAGAGGAATATTTTAAAGTTCCAAAACTCCACACACAAGAATTTCCAAGTGAAACCAGTCAATGTTAGCCTATGGAAGGAAATTCAAGTTACTGGTAAGTACGGTTAAAATTACTTTTGAGGATCAGTACTGGGCTGAAAGATGCAGCACTGAGGTCTCTCCTGATAACAGGTGAGTAAATCGGAATTCGTATTTCGGCTGATTTTAGAGGAATATTTGTATGTTTCAAAAATCAACACTTAGAAACTTTTTCAGCAAAAAGCAGGCAATGATATCCTATGGAAGGAAATTCAAGTTACTGGTAAGTACGGTTAAAATTACTTTTGAGGATCAGTACTGGGCTGAAAGATGCAGCACTGAGGTCTCTCCTGATAACAGGTGAGTAAATCGGAATTCGTATTTCGGCTGATTTTAGAGGAATTTTTAAAGTTCCAAAACTCCACACTTAGAAGAATTTCCAAGTGAAACCAGTCAATGTTAGCCTATGGAAGGAAATTCAAGTTACTGGTAAGTACGGTTAAAATTACTTTTCAGGACCAGTACTGGGCTGAAAGATACAGCACTGAGGTCTCTCCTTATAACAGGTGAGTAAATCGGAATTCGTATTTCGGCTGATTTTAGAGGAATATTTTAAAGTTCCAAAACTCCACACTTAGAAGAATTTCCAAGTGAAACCAGTCAATGTTAGCCTATGGAAGGAAATTCAAGTTACTGGTAAGTATGGTTAAAATTACTTTTCAGGACCAGTACTGGGCTGAAAGATACAGCACTGAGGTCTCTCCTGATAACAGGTGAGTAAATCGGAATTCGTATTTCGGCTGATTTTAGAGGAATATTTGCACAATGGTGAAGGGAGGGGGCGGGCCTGAGGTGACATCTGTGCAAACGCGCCCCGTGGCGCGTTTTAAGTTGGGGGATTAAGTCCCCTTGAATCATGAGGGTCCCTAGGGGCCAACTAGCCCACCAGGAACCTCCAGTATGCGCCAGGGGCTGCGTTGCAGAGACGTGTAGAGAGGCCACACCCCTTTTACACCTCTCTGCAACGCAGCTCTGTGGCGCTTTCTGGATGTACCTGTTGGGCTAGTTGGCCCCAGGGACCCTCAGGATTGAAGGGGATTTAATTCCCCATCTTAAAACGCGCCACGGGGCCTGTTTGCACACGTCACCTGAAGCCCCGCCCCCTCCCTTCACCACTGTGCAAACGCGCCCCTTGGCGCGTTTTAAGACGGGGGATTAACTCCCCTTGAATCCTGAGGGTCCCTGGGGTGCAACTAGCCCACCAGCTACCTCCATTAAGCGCCACAGAGCTGCGTTGCAGAGAGGTGTAAAAGGGGCGTGGCCTCTGTACACCTCTCTGCAAGGCAGCCCCTGGCGCATACTGGAGGTTCCTGGTGGGCTAGTTGGCCCTCAGGGACCCCCAGTATTGAAGGGGAATTACTTCCCATCTGCAAACGCGCCAGGGGCGAGTTTGCAGAGTGGTGAAGGAAGGGGCGGGGCCTGCGGGCCCGATCGTTTTTTTTTTTCCCTGAAGGGGGCTGTGTGGCCCCCCTTCCTTTTTCCTATTTTTGGGCCCTGGAGACCCCATCCCCCAGGGCCTTACCCCCTTTTTTTTAATTTTTTTTAAATTAAACGGGAAGGGGCCGCGTGGCCCCCCTCCCGTGTCCGAATCCTGCCCCGGGGACCCCATCCCCGGGGCATGGCCACACTTTTAAATTAATTTTTAAGGAGGGGGCTGCGTGGCCCCCCTCCTCAGGCCTCCTTTGCCCCGGGGACCCCATCCCCGGGGCAGGCCTTTTTTTTTTTTTTTTAAATTATTTCTGGGGAGGGGGCCACGTGGCCCCACTCCCGGGCCACTTATGGCCCCGGGGACCCCATCCCCGGGGCCTGGCCTCTTGTTGGGGACTGTGGGGGTCCCCAAACCCCCACAGTCACGCCGGCTCCACGTGTCCTAAGGGAGCCGGCATTGCTTTCCACATGGGGAGCAGCTAACATGCTGCTCCCCATGTGGAAAGCAATTGTCTTTGGATATTGGAGCGAGAGCAGGTTTCCTGCTCTCTCTTCCAATATCCAAAGCAGTTTGCAATGACAGGACGGGAGCCGCGAGGCTCCCGTCCTGTCATTGCAAACAGCAGTGTCCCGGGGTAGGCACCCCGGGACACTGCAGGAGCCGGCCCTGGGGGTGGCGGTCCCCTGGGCCACACAGGCTCCAGGAGGGGGCCGCGCGGCCCCCTCGCCACATCAGCACAGCCCCGGGAGGTGGTGGTCCCCGGGGCTTCAGGGGTCCAAAACGGACCCCCATTTTAAATGTGTTAGTGCCCCGGGAGGTGGAGGTCCCGGGCGTGTGGGGGCTCGAGCCCCCCACACAGGAAATTAAAAAAAAAAAAGAAGCCCCGGGAGGTGGTGGTCCCCGGGGCTGCGGGAGGGCCGAGTGCCCTCCCGCACCATTTTAAAATGAAAGCCCCGGGGGGTGGCGGTCCCCGGGGCTTGGGGGGCCCTTTGAGGCCCCCTATACATAAATGTAACCCCCCCACCATGCCCCCGGGACTTGGGCCACCCGGGGGCAAATCGAAGCGCGGGAGACCGCGCTTCGATTTTTTTTTTTTTCGGCAGGATCCGCGCACCCTGAGCGCATCCTGCCGATTTAAAAAAAAAAAAATAATAAATTTGTGGGACCCACTGAGCAGACCTAGGGGGTCAGGGTGTTGCTACCCTTCCCCCTTTTGTGCGCTTTGCGCACTTGTTTCTGTCCCTCGGTTCTACTGAGGGACAAAATGGCTGCCAACACTTCCTGATTTGGAGTGTTGACAGCCAATTAGCATGCAGCTCGTGATCGGGAGGGTGCGCGGATCCTCCGCGCCCATAGATATATATGTACTTTTACTTTTGATTTTCTCAGCAACTACTGAACGGATTTACACCATTTAACAAAAAGGGTTCTTTCTGAACCAAGAACTACCTCTTTGCCAAATTTGGTGTAATTCCGTTCAGCAGTTCGGGCTGTAGCCGTGTCTAAAGTTTCCTATGGGAAATTGATTTTTTGACTCTTATTTTTTAATTTCTCCGCAACTACTGAACGGATTTACACCATTTAACAAAAAGGGTTCTTTCTGAACCAAGAACTACCTCTTTGCCAAATTTGGTGTAATTCCGTTCAGCAGTTCGGGCTGTAGCTGTGTCTAAAGTTTCCTATGGGAAAATGAATGGGGAAAACACGTTTTGGGACCCCCTTTTTCTCGGCCCCCGCTTGACGAATCACCCCGAGACTTTCAGGGTAGGAGCGGACCGTAGCGGGCCATAAAGTTTGAAAATTTCGCGAAGATTCGTCAACCGGCAAGAGAGTTATTTCAAATAGAATGTCGCAGACTTCCTATGGAAAATAGGTCCTAACTATAACTATCTACTGGCGACCGCCAGTAGATAATATATATATATATATATATATATATATATATATATATATATATATATATATATATATTTCATCCAAGGTTTCCCAAGTTTTAGGACCGCACTCCAGATCAGGTAAGTTTCCAACTTTCTTTTCCGAAGGCATACATCTTCCCATCCCTGCATATCGTTCCTGGCCTGACGCGTTTCGATGCATTCGGCATCTCTTCAGAGGCCCGTATCTGCAGCCCTTTCAATCAGCTATCATTACCATCCCCTGCGTGTTTTCAAAATTGTTTGGCTTCCGGTGTGCCTCTTAATAAAACAAACATTGCACGCTGGGATATGTAGTGCTCGCTTTTATTTAATTAGATACCCTCCATTGGGTTTGGCTGCTAAATACAAAATCTGGAACAGTTTTATCGCCCTCCATTAGGCTTTAGGATAGGACTCTGTATGCCTTCAATAATGTACCTGAAATGCCCGCTTTCAAAAGCAAAGAATTTACTCTTGCGGGTCCGTTGTTAATCTACCGGCGGTGCGTCATCCCACGCAGCCTGGAAATGCCGCTTATATGTTTCATCCAAGGTTTCCCAAGTTTTTGGACCGCACTCCAGATCAGGTAAGTATTCAACTTTCTTTTCCGAAGGCATACATCTTCCCATCCCTGCATATCGTTCCTGGCCTGACGCGTTTCGATGCATTCGGCATCTCTTCAGAGGCCCGTATCTGCAGCCCTTTCAATCAGCTATCATTACCATCCCCTGCGTGTTTTCAAAATTGTTTGGCTTCCGGTGTGCCTCTTAATAAAACAAACATTGCACGCTGGGATATGTAGTGCTCGCTTTTATTTAATTAGATACCCTCCATTGGGTTTGGCTGCTAAATACAAAATCTGGAACAGTTTTATCGCCCTCCATTAGGCTTTAGGATAGGACTCTGTATGCCTGCAATAATGTACCTGAAATGCTCGCTTTCAAAAGCAAAGAATTTACTCTCGCGGGTCCGTTGTTAATCTACCGGCGGTGCGTCGTCCCACGCAGCCTGGAAATGCCGCTTATATGTTTCATCCAAGGTTTCCCAAGTTTTAGGACCGCACTCCAGATCAGGTAAGTTTCCAACTTTCTTTTCCGAAGGCATACATCCTCCCATCCCTGCATATCGTTCCTGGCCTGACGCGTTTCAATGCATTCGGCATCTCTTCAGAGGCCCGTATCTGCAGCCCTTTCAATCAGCTATCATTACCATCCCCTGCGTGTTTTCAAAATTGTTTGGCTTCCGGTGTGCCTCTTAATAAAACAAGCATTGCACGCTGGGATATGTAGTGCTCGCTTTTATTTAATTGGATACCCTCCATTGGGTTTGGCTGCTAAATACAAAATCTGGAACAGTTTTATCGCCCTCCATTAGGCTTTAGGATAGGACTCTGTATGCCTTCAATAATGTACCTGAAATGCCCGCTTTCAAAAGCAAAGAATTTACTCTCGCGGGTCCGTTGTTAATCTACCGGCGGTGCGTCATCCCACGCAGCCTGGAAATGCCGCTTATATGTTTCATCCAAGGTTTCCCAAGTTTTTGGACCGCACTCCAGATCAGGTAAGTTTTCAACTTTCTTTTCCGAAGGCATACATCTTCCCATCCCTGCATATCGTTCCTGGCCTGACGCGTTTCGATGCATTCGGCATCTCTTCAGAGGCCCGTATCTGCAGCCCTTTCAAACAGCTATCATTACCATCCCCTGCGTGTTTTCAAAATTGTTTGGCTTCCGGTGTGCCTCTTAATAAAACAAACATTGCACGCTGGGATATGTAGTGCTCGCTTTTATTTAATTAGATACCCTCCATTGGGTTTGGCTGCTAAATACAAAATCTGGAACAGTTTTATCGCCCTCCATTAGGCTTTAGGATAGGACTCTGTATGCCTGCAATAATGTACCTGAAATGCTCGCTTTCAAAAGCAAAGAATTTACTCTCGCGGGTCCGTTGTTAATCTACCGGTGGTGCGTCGTCCCACGCAGCCTGGAAATGCCGCTTATATGTTTCATCCAAGGTTTCCCAAGTTTTAGGACCGCACTCCAGATCAGGTAAGTTTCCAACTTTCTTTTCCGAAGGCATACATCTTCCCATCCCTGCATATCGTTCCTGGCCTGACGCGTTTCGATGCATTCGGCATCTCTTCAGAGGCCCGTATCTGCAGCCTTGGGAAACCTTGAAAGCGGGCGTTTCAGGTACATTATTGCAGGCATACAGAGTCCTATCCTAAAGCCTAATGGAGGGCGATAAAACTGTTCCAGATTTTGTATTTAGCAGCCAACCCCAATGGAGGGTATCTAATTAAATAAAAGCGAGCACTACATATCCCAGCGTGCAATGTTTGTTTTATTAAGAGGCACACCGGAAGCCAAACAATTTTGAAAACACGCTGGGGATGGTAATGATAGCTGATTGAAAGGGCTGCAGATACGGGCCTCTGAAGAGATGCCGAATGCATCGAAACGCGTCAGGCCAGGAACGATATGCAGGGATGGGAAGATGTATGCCTTCGGAAAAGAAAGTTGGAAACTTACCTGATCTGGAGTGCGGTCCTAAAACTTGGGAAACCTTGGATGAAACATATAAGCGGCATTTCCAGGCTGCGTGGGACGACGCACCGCCGGTAGATTAACAACGGACCCGCGAGAGTAAATTCTTTGCTTTTGAAAGCGGGCATTTCAGGTACATTATTGCAGGCATACAGAGTCCTATCCTAAAGCCTAATGGAGGGCGATAAAACTGTTCCAGATTTTGTATTTAGCAGCCAAACCCAATGGAGGGTATCTAATTAAATAAAAGCGAGCACTACATATCCCAGCGTGCAATGTTTGTTATATTAAGAGGCACACCGGAAGCCAAACAATTTTGAAAACACGCAGGGGATGGTAATGATAGCTGATTGAAAGGTCTGCAGATACGGGCCTCTGAAGAGATGCCGAATGCATCGAAACGCGTCAGGCCAGGAACGATATGCAGGGATGGGAAGATGTATGCCTTCGGAAAAGAAAGTTGGAAACTTACCTGATCTGGAGTGCGGTCCTAAAACTTGGGAAACCTTGGATGAAACATATAAGCGGCATTTCCAGGCTGCGTGGGACGACGCACCGCCGGTAGATTAACAACGGACCCGCGAGAGTAAATTCTTTGATTTTGAAAGCGGGCATTTCAGGTACATTATTGCAGGCATACAGAGTCCTATCCTAAAGCCTAATGGAGGGCGATAAAACTGTTCCAGATTTTGTATTTAGCAGCCAAACCCAATGGAGGGTATCTAATTAAATAAAAGCGAGCACTACATATCCCAGCGTGCAATGTTTGTTTTATTAAGAGGCACACCGGAAGCCAAACAATTTTGAAAACACGCAGGGGATGGTAATGATAGCTTATTGAAAGGGCTGCAGATACGGGCCTCTGAAGAGATGCCGAATGCATCGAAACGCGTCAGGCCAGGAACGATATGCAGGGATGGGAAGATGTATGCCTTCGGAAAAGAAAGTTGGAAACTTACCTGATCTGGAGTGCGGTCCTAAAACTTGGGAAACCTTGGATGAAACATATAAGCAGCATTTCCAGGCTGCGTGGGACGACGCACCGCCGGTAGATTAACAACGGACCCGCAAGAGTAAATTCTTTGCTTTTGAAAGCGGGCATTTCAGGTACATTATTGCAGGCATACAGAGTCCTATCCTAAAGCCTAATGGAGGGCAATAAAACTGTTCCAGATTTTGTATTTAGCAGCCAAACCCAATGGAGGGTATCTAATTAAATAAAAGCGAGCACTACATATCCCAGCGTGCAATGTTTGTTTTATTAAGAGGCACACCGGAAGCCAAACAATTTTGAAAACACGCAGGGGATGGTAATGATAGCTGATTGAAAGGGCTGCAGATACGGGCCTCTGAAGAGATGCCGAATGCATCGCAACGCGTCAGGCCAGGAACGATATGCAGGGATGGGAAGATGTATGCCTTCGGAAAAGAAAGTTGGAAACTTACCTGATCTGGAGTGCGGTCCTAAAACTTGGGAAACCTTGGATGAAATATATATATATATATATATATATATATATATATATATATATATATATATATATATATATATATATATATATATATATATATATATATATATATATATATATATTATCTTCTGGCGGTCGCCAGTAGATAGTTATAGTTAGGACCTATTTTCCACAGGAAATTCACAACATTCTATTTCCAATAACTTTGGCGCCGGTTGACGAATCTTCGCGAAATTTTCAAAACTCGTGGGGCGCTTCGGTCTGCTCCTATCCTGAAAGTTTCGGAGTGATTCGGCAAGCGGGGGCCGAGAAAAAAGGGGGGTCCCAAAACATGTTTTCCCCATGCAATTTTCCATAGGAACCTTTAGTCGCAGCTACAGCCCGAACTGCTGAACGGAATTACACCAAATTTGGCAAAAGGTAGCCCTTGGTTCAGAGTCGTGCCTTTTGGTTAAATGGTGTAAATCCGTTCAGTAGTTCCTGAGAAAATCAAAAGTAAAATCACATATATATCTGGGCGGAGCCTAACCACACATGTCATTGTGAGATCTGATTGGCTGTCAGCACTTCATCCTGGAATTGCTGGCAGCCATCTTGGGACCAATATACATGATAGTACCCCATTGAAATGCATTGTAGTGAATCAAAGATTTTGAGGGTTACCAAAAGGAGAACTATAAAGGGTGATAACAGACTTTAGTTACATTAGAATTCATTTGTTGATGGTACCATACTAATTTCAGGAATTGTGGTGTGTTCTAAGGTGATTTTACCCTGTGAAAAACCTTCTGCTGGATATCATAAATCATGTTTGAGAGAAAAACTATTTTCACATGCTTGTCCCATAGAGTTTTGGAAGCTGCTCCAGAAGCTAAAATGAGAGCATATTTTCTGTAAATTCACATTATCTTTCTCAGTCATGTGAGAATGAAGTCTGACATTCTCAGTAAAACATGTACATCCAACAAGGGCAGAGACTGTCAGTTGATTCCTTTGTGTTCTACTGCAGCTTCCCAGAGTGTTCTAAAGAACAACTAGAGTGCTAACAGCCTTATTTATGACAAAAGTATGGCACACCTGAAGCCATCTTGATTGGAATAAACTGGTAACACTTAAAACATTTAATTTAAAAAGGAACAAAATGATGGGGTTCATTTTGTCATAGAAATTATGGTTAGTGCTGTAGAAAGAAAAATTAGGACATGTTTCAAGTGTGATCTCAAATATCTTCCTGTTATATTTCAACAGGAGCAGCCTGCCAGTTGATGCCGTTGTGTTCTACTGCAGCTTCCCAGAGTGTTCTAAAGAACAACTAGAGCGCTAACAGCCTTACTTATGACAAAAGTATGGCACACCTGAAGCCATCTTGATTGGAATAAACCGGTAACACTTAAAACATTTAATTTAAAAAGGAACAAAATGAGGGGGTTCTTTTTGAAATAGAAATTATGGTTAGTGCTGCAGAAAGAAAAATTAGGGCATGTTTTAAGTGAGATCTCAAATCCTCTTCTATTTCATTAGAAAATTCTGACATGCAGACTGAAACAATGACTTTCAATACCAGCAGCCGACTTCCAGTTAACTCCCTGGTGAGCACTAGCTTTACTACAGTGATCTAATGAGCAACTAGAGTGCTAACATTCAGAATTTATGGCAAATGTGAGACACATCTGAATGCCTTCTTGATGGAATCAAAGTAAAAAACTGAAAGCATTTCCTACTGAGGAGACTGCAGTAAATGAGGAAATTAGGAAACTTCATAACAAAGAAGTCTTCCAAGATGGCCACCAGAGAAAAAAGAGTCCAAATGTAGCACAAATATTACCCAGATGTAGCCCACATATAGCCCAATGACAAAAGTGTGCAAAACACTTTTTATTTTCAGTTTTTTTGCAGTTTTATGTAGTGCAGACTGGTCAGGTATTGGAGCGTTGCATCTTAAAACATGACCCCCTACACTACAAAAACACCACTGCACTACCCTAAACCCTAAAACAGTAACCCCAGCACGACCCCCTACACTACCCAAGCACCACTGCACTTTCCTAAACCCTAAAACACTACCCCCAGCATGACCCCCTTCACTACACAATCACCACTGCACTACCCTAAACCCTAAAACACTACCCCCAGCACGACCCCTACACTACCCAAACACCACTGCACTAACCTAAATCCTAAAACACTACCCCCAGCACGACCCCCTGCACTACCCAAACACCACTGCACTACCCTAAAACATGACCCCCTACACTACACAAACACCACTGCACTACCCTAAACCCTAAAACACTACCCCCAGCACGACGCCCTACACTACACAAGCACCACTGCACTACCCTAAACCCTAAAACACTACCCCCAGCACGACCCCCTACACTACACAATCACCACTGCACTGCCCTAAACCCTGAAACACCACCCCCTTCAAGACCCCCCACACTGCCCGAACACCACTGCACTGCCCTAAACCCTGAAACACCACCCCCAGCACGACCCCCTACACTGCCCGAACACCACTGCACTGCCCTAAACCCTGAAACACTACCCCCAGCAAAACCCCTACACTGCCCGAACACCACTGCACTGCCCTAAACCCTGAAACATCACCCCCAGCAAAACCCCCTACACTGCCCGAACACCACTGCCCTAAACCCTGAAACACAACCCCCAGCACGACCCCCTACACTGCCCGAACACCACTGCACTGCCCTAAACCCTGAAACACCACCCCCAGCACGACCCCCTACAGTGCCCGAACACCACTGCTCTGCCCAAAAACCCTGAAACACCAGCCCCAGCACGACCCCCTACACTGCCCGAACACCACTGCACTGCCCTAAACCCTGAAACACCAGCCCCAGCACAACCCCCTACACTGCCCGAACACCACTGCACTGCCCTAAACCGTGAAACACCAGCCCCAGCACGACCCCCTACACTGCCCGAACACCACTGCACTGCACTGCCCTAAACCCTGAAACACCAGCCCCAGCATGACCCCCTACACTGCCCGAACACCACTGCACTGCCCTAAACCCTGAAACACCACCCCGTGCACGACCCCCTACACTGCCCGAACACCACTGCACTGCCCTAAACCCTGAAACACCACCCCCAGCCCAACCCCCTACACTGCCCGAACACTACTGCACTGCCCTAAACCCTGAAACACCACCCCCTACACTGCCCGAACACTACTGCACTGCCCTAAACCCTGAAACACCAGCCCCAGCACAACCCCCTACACTGCCCGAACACCACTGCACTGCCCTAAACCGTGAAACACCAGCCCCAGCACGACCCCCTACACTGCCCGAACACCACTGCACTGCACTGCCCTAAACCCTGAAACACCAGCCCCAGCACGACCCCCTACACTGCCCGAACACCACTGCACTGCCCTAAACCCTGAAACACCACCCCGTGCACGACCCCCTACACTGCCCGAACACCACTGCACTGCCCTAAACCCTGAAACACCACCCCCAGCCCAACCCCCTACACTGCCCGAACACTACTGCACTGCCCTAAACCCTGAAACACCACCCCCTACACTGCCCGAACACTACTGCACTGCCCGAACACTACTGCACTGCCCTAAACCCTGAAACCCCATCCCCAGCACGACCCCCTACACTGCATGAACACCACTGCACTGCCCTAAACCCTGAAACACTACCCCCAGCAAGACCCCCTACACTGCCCAAACACCACTGCACTGCCCTAAACCCTGAAACATCACCCCCAGCAAGACCCCCTACACTGCCCGAACACCACTGCCCTAAACCCTGAAACACCACCCCCAGCAAGACCCCCTACACTGCCCGAACACCACTGCACTGCCCTAAACCCTGAAACACCAGCCCCAGCACGACCCCCTACACTGCCCAAACACCACTGCACTGCCCTAAACCCTGAAACACCACCCCTGCACGACCCCTACACTGCCCGAACACCACTGCACTGCCCTAAACCCTGAAACACCACCCCCAGCATGACCCCCTACACTGCCCAAACACCACTGCACTGCCCTAAACCCTGAAACACCAACCCCTGCACGACCCCCTACACTGCCCGAACACTACTGCACTGCCCTAAACCCTGAAACACCACCCCCAGCACGACCCCCTACACTGCACGAACACCACTGCACTGCCCTAAACCCTGAAACACTACCCCCAGCAAGACCCCCTACACTGCCCGAACACCACTGCACTGCCCTAAACCCTGAAACATCACCCCCAGCAAGACCCCCTACACTGCCCGAACACCACTGCCCTAAACACTGAAACACCACCCCCAGCAAGACCGCCTACACTGCCCGAACACCACTGCACTGCCCTAAACCCTGAAACACCACCCCCAGCACGACCCTCTACACTGCCCGAACAACACTGCTCTGCCCAAAACCCTGAAACACCAGCCCCAGCACGACCCCCTACACTGCTCGAACACCACTGCACTGCCCTAAACCCTGAAACACCAGCCCCAGCACGACCCCATACACTGCCCAAACACCACTGCACTGCCCTAAACCCTGAAACACCACCCCCAGCACGACCCCCTACACTCCCCAAACACCATTGCACTGCCCTAAACCCTGAAACACCACCCCCTACACTGCCCGAACACTACTGCACTGCCCGAACACTACTGCACTGCCCTAAACCCTGAAACCCCATCCCCAGCACGACCCCCTACACTGCATGAACACCACTGCACTGCCCTAAACCCTGAAACACTACCCCCAGCAAGACCCCCTACACTGCCCAAACACCACTGCACTGCCCTAAACCCTGAAACATCACCCCCAGCAAGACCCCCTACACTGCCCGAACACCACTGCCCTAAACCCTGAAACACCACCCCCAGCAAGACCCCGTAACACTGCCCGAACACCACTGCACTGCCCTAAACCCTGAAACACCAGCCCCAGCACGACCCCCTACACTGCCCAAACACCACTGCACTGCCCTAAACCCTGAAACACCACCCCCTGCACGACCCCTACACTGCCCGAACACCACTGCACTGCCCTAAACCCTGAAACACCACCCCCAGCATGACCCCCTACACTGCCCGAACACCACTGCACTGCCCTAAACCCTGAAACACCACCCCCTGCACGACCCCCTACACTGCCTGAACACTACTGCACTGCCCTAAACCCTGAAACACCACCCCCAGCACGACCCCCTACACTGCACGAACACCACTGCACTGCCCTAAACCCTGAAACACTACCCCCAGCAAGACCCCCTACACTGCCCGAACACCACTGCACTGCCCTAAACCCTGAAACATCACCCCCAGCAAGACCCCCTACACTGCCCGAACACCACTGCCCTAAACACTGAAACACCACCCCCAGCAAGACCGCCTACACTGCCCGAACACCACTGCACTGCCCTAAACCCTGAAACACCACCCCCAGCACGACCCTCTACACTGCCCGAACAACACTGCTCTGCCCAAAACCCTGAAACACCAGCCCCAGCACGACCCCCTACATTGCTCGAACACCACTGCACTGCCCTAAACCCTGAAACACCAGCCCCAGCACGACCCCATACACTGCCCAAACACCACTGCACTGCCCTAAACCCTGAAACACCACCCCCAGCACGACCCCCTACACTCCCAAACACCATTGCACTGCCCTAAACCCTGAAACACCAGCCCCAGCACAACCCCGTACACTGCCCGAACACCACTGCACTGCCCTAAACCCTGAAACACCAGCCCCAGCACGACCACCTACACTGCCCGAAAACCACTGCACTGCCCTAAACACTGAAACCCCAGCCCCAGCACGACCCCCTACACTGCCTGAACACCACTGCACTGCCCTAAACCCTCAAACACCAGCCCCAGCATGCCCCTACACTGCCCGAACACCACTGCACTACCCTAAACCCTGAAACACCAGCCCCAGCAAGACCCCATACACTGCCCGAACACCACTGCACTGCCCTAAACCCTGAAACACCAGACCCAGCAAGACCCCCTACACTGCCCGAACACCACTGCACTGGCCTAAACCCTGAAACACCACCCCCAGCAAGACCCCCTACACTGCCCGAACACCAATGCACTGCCCTAAACCCTGAAACACCACCCCCTGCATGACCCCCTACACTGCCCAAACACCACTGCACTGCCCTAAACCCTGAAACACCCCCCCCAGCACGACACCCTACACTGTCCAAACACCACTGCACTGCCCTAAACCCTGAAACACCACCCCCAGCACGACCCCCTACACTTCCTGAACACCACTGCACTGCCCTAAACCCTGAAACACCACCCCCCTGCATGACTCCCTACACTGCCGGAACACCACTGCACTGCCCTAAACCCTGAAACACCACTCCCAGCACGACCCCCTACACTGCCCGAACACCACTGCACTGCCCTAAACCCTGAAACACCACCCCCAGCACGACCCCCTACACTGCCCGAACACCACTGCACTGCCCTAAACCCTGAAACATCAACGCCAGCAAGACCCCCTACACTGCCTGAACACCACTGCCCTAAACCCTGAAACACCACCCCCAGCAAGACCCCCTACAATGCCCGAACACCACTGCACTGCCCTAAACCCTGAAACACCACCTCCAGCACAACCCCCTACACTGCCTGAACACCATTGCTCTGCCCTAAACCCTGAAACACTAGCCCCAGCACGACCCCCTACACTGCCCGAACACCACTGCACTGCCCTAAACCCTGAAACACCACCCCCAGCAAGACCCCCTACACTGCCTGAACACCACTGCCCTAAACCCTGAAACACCACCCCCAGCAAGACCCCCTACACTGCCCGAACACCACTGCACTGCCCTAAACCCTGAAACACCACCTCCAGCACAACCCCCTACACTGCCTGAACACCATTGCTCTGCCCTAAACCCTGAAACACCAGCCCCAGCACAACCCCGTACACTGCCCAAACACCACTGCACTGCCCTAAACCCTGAAACACCAGCCCCAGCACGACCGCCTACACTGCCCGAAAACCACTGCACTGCCCTAAACCCTGAAACCCCAGCCCCAGCACGACCCCCCACACTGCCCAAACACCACTGCACTGCCCTAAACCCTCAAACACCAGCCCCAGCATTCCCCTACACTGCCCAAACACCACTGCACTACCCTAAACCCTGAAACACCAGCCCCAGCAAGACCCCCTACACTGCCCGAACACCACTGCACTGCCCTAAACCCTGAAACACCAGCCCCAGCAAGACCCCCTACACTGCCCGAACACCACTGCACTGCTCTAAACCCTGAAACACCACCCACAGCAAGACCCCCTACACTGCCCGAACACCACTGCACTGCCCTAAACCCTGAAACACCACCCCCTGCATGACGCCCTACACTGCCCGAACACCACTGCACTGCCCTAAACCCTGAAACACCACCCCCCAGCACGACACCCTACACTGCCCGAACACCACTGCACTGCCCTAAACCCTGAAACACCACCCCCAGCATGACCCCCTACACTTCCCGAACACCACTGCACTGCCCTAAACCCTGAAACACCACCCCCCTGCATGACCCCCTACACTGCCGGAACACCACTGCACTTCCCTAAACCCTGAAACACCAGACCCAGCACGACCCCCTACACTGCCCGAACACCACTGCACTGCCCTAAACCCTGAAACACCAGCCCCAGCACGACCCCCTACACTGCCCGAACACCACTGCACTGCCCTAAACCCTGAAACACCACCCCGTGCATGACCCCCTACACTGCCCGAACACCACTGCACTGCCCTAAACCCTGAAACACCACCCCCAGCCCAACCCCCTACACTGCCCGAACACTACTGCACTGCCCTAAACCCTGAAACACCACCCCCTACACTGCCCGAACACTACTGCACTGCCCGAACACTACTGCACTGCCCTAAACCCTGAAACACCATCCCCAGCACGACCCGCTACACTGCATGAACACCACTGCACTGCCCTAAACCCTGAAACACTACCCCCAGCAAGACCCCCTACACTGCCCGAACACCACTGCACTGCCCTAAACCCTGAAACATCACCCCCAGCAAGACCCCCTACACTGCCCGAACACCACTGCCCTAAACCCTGAAACACCACCCCCAGCAAGACCCCCTACACTGCCCGAACACCACTGCACTGCCCTAAACCCTGAAACACCAGCCCCAGCACTACCCCCTACACTGCCCAAACACCACTGCACTGCCCTAAACCCTGAAACACCACCCCCTGCATGACCCCCTACACTGCCCGAACACCACTGCACTGCCCTAAACCCTGAAACACCACCCCCAGCATGACCCCCTACACTGCCCGAACACCACTGCACTGCCCTAAACCCTGAAACACCACCCCCTGCACGACCCCCTACACTGCCCGAACACTACTGCACTGCCCTAAACCCTGAAACACCACCCCCAGCATGACCCCCTACACTGCACGAACACCACTGCACTGCCCTAAACCCTGAAACACTACCCCCAGCAAGACCCCCTACACTGCCCGAACACCACTGCACTGCCCTAAACCCTGAAACATCACCCCCAGCAAGACCCCCTACACTGCCCGAACACCACTGCCCTAAACCCTGAAACACCACCCCCAGCAAGACCGCCTACACTGCCCGAACACCACTGCACTGCCCTAAACCCTGAAACACCACCCCCAGCACGACCCCCTACACTGCCCGAACAACACTGCTCTGCCCAAAACCCTGAAACACCAGCCCCAGCACGACCCCCTACACTGCTTGAACACCACTGCACTGCCCTAAACCCTGAAACACCAGCCCCAGCACGACCCCATACACTGCCCAAACACCACTGCACTGCCCTAAACCCTGAAACACCACCCCCAGCACGACCCCCTACACTCCCCGAACACCATTGCACTGCCCTAAACCCTGAAACACCAGCCCCAGCACAACCCCGTACACTGCCCGAACACCACTGCACTGCCCTAAACCCTGAAACACCAGCCACAGCACGACCGCCTACACTGCCCGAAAACCACTGCACTGCCCTAAACACTGAAACCCCAGCCCCAGCACGACCCCCTACACTGCCTGAACACCACTGCACTGCCCTAAACCCTCAAACACCAGCCCCAGCATGCCCCTACACTGCCCGAACACCACTGCACTACCCTAAACCCTGAAACACCAGCCCCAGCAAGACCCCCTACAGTGCCCGAACACCACTGCGCTGCCCTAAACCCTGAAACACCAGCCCCAGCAAGACCCCCTACACTGCCCGAACACCACTGCACTGGCCTAAACCCTGAAACACCACCCCCAGCAAGACCCCCTACACTGCCCGAACACCAATGCACTGCCCTAAACCCTGAAACACCACCCCCTGCATGACCCCCTACACTTCCCAAACACCACTGCACTGCCCTAAACCCTGAAACACCACCCCCCAGCACAACACCCTACACTGTCCAAACACCACTGCACTGCCCTAAACCCTGAAACACCACCCCCAGCACGACCCCCTACACTTCCCGAACACCACTGCACTGCCCTAAACCCTGAAACACCCCCCCCCTGCATGACCCCCTACACTGCCGGAACACCACTGCACTGCCCTAAACCCTGAAACACCACTCCCAGCACGACCCTCTACACTGCCCGAACACCACTGCACTGCCCTAAACCCTGAAACACCACCCCCAGCATGACCCCCTACACTGCCCGAACACCACTGCACTGCCCTAAACCCTGAAACATCAACGCCAGCAAGACCCCCTACACTGCCTGAACACCACTGCCCTAAACCCTGAAACACCACCCCCAGCAAGACCCCCTACACTGCCCGAACACCACTGCACTGCCCTAAACCCTGAAACACCACCTCCAGCACAACCCCCTACACTGCCTGAACACCATTGCTCTGCCCTAAACCCTGAAACACTAGCCCCAGCACGACCCCCTACACTGCCCGAACACCACTGCACTGCCCTAAACCCTGAAACACCACCCCCAGCAAGACCCCCTACACTGCCTGAACACCACTGCCCTAAACCCTGAAACACCACCCCCAGCAAGACCCCCTACACTGCCCGAACACCACTGCACTGCCCTAAACCCTGAAACACCACCTCCAGCACAACCCCCTACACTGCCTGAACACCATTGCTCTGCCCTAAACCCTGAAAAACCAGCCCCAGCACAACCCCGTACGCTGCCCAAACACCACTGCACTGCCCTAAACCCTGAAACACCAGCCCCAGCACGACCGCCTACACTGCCCGAAAACCACTGCACTGCCCTAAACCCTGAAACCCCAGCCCCAGCACGACCCCCCACACTGCCCGAACACCACTGCACTGCCCTAAACCCTCAAACACCAGCCCCAGCATGCCCCTACACTGCCCGAACACCACTGCACTACCCTAAACCCTGAAACACCAGCCCCAGCAAGACCCCCTACACTGCCCGAACACCACTGCACTGCCCTAAACCCTGAAACACCAGCCCCAGCAAGACCCCCTACACTGCCCGAACACCACTGCACTGCCCTAAACCCTGAAACACCACCCACAGCAAGACCCCCTACACTGCCCGAACACCACTGCACTGCCCTAAACCCTGAAACACCACCCCCTGCATGACCCCCTACACTGCCCGAACACCACTGCACTGCCCTAAACCCTGAAACACCACCCCCAGCACGACACCCTACACTGCCCGAACACCACTGCACTGCCCTAAACCCTGAAACACCACCCCCAGCATGACCCCCTACACTTCCCGAACACCACTGCACTGCCCTAAACCCTGAAACACCACCCCCTGCATGACCCCCTACACTGCCAGAACACCACTGCACTGCCCTAAACCCTGAAACACCACCCCCAGCACGACACCCTACACTGCCCGAACACCACTGCACTGCCCTAAACCCTGAAACACCACCCCCAGCACGACCCCTACACTGCCCGAACACCACTGCACTGCCCTAAACCCTGAAACACTAGCCCCAGCACGACCCCCTACACTGCCCGAACACCACTGCACTGCCCTAAACCCTGAAACACCACCCCCAGCATGACCCCCTACACTGCCCGAACACCACTGCACTGCCCTAAACCTTGAAACACCAGCCCCAGCAAGACCCCCTACACTGCCCGAACACCACTGCACTGCCCTAGACTCTGAATCACCAGCCCCAGCAAGACCCCCTACACTGCCCGAACACCACTGCACTGCCCTAGACCCTGAAACACCAGCCCCAGCACGACCCCCTACACTGCCCGAACACCACTGCACTGCCCTAAACCCTGAAACACCAGCCCCAGCACGACCACCTACACTGCCCGAACACCACTGCACTGCCCTAAACCCTGAAACACCAGCCCCAGCACGACCCCCTACACTGCCTGAACACCACTGCACTGCCCTAAACCCTGAAACACCAGCCCCAGCATGACCCCCTACACTGCCCGAACACCACTGCACTGCCCTAAACCCTGAAACATCAACGCCAGCAAGACCCCCTACACTGCCTGAACACCACTGCCCTAAACCCTGAAACACCACCCCAGCAAGACCCCCTACACTGCCCGAACACCACTGCACTGCCCTAAACCCTGAAACACCACCTCCAGCACAACCCCCTACACTGCCTGAACACCATTGCTCTGCCCTAAACCCTGAAACACTAGCCCCAGCACGACCCCCTACACTGCCCGAACACCACTGCACTGCCCTAAACCCTGAAACACCACCCCCAGCAAGACCCCCTACACTGCCTGAACACCACTGCCCTAAACCCTGAAACACCACCCCCAGCAAGACCCCCTACACTGCCCGAACACCACTGCACTGCCCTAAACCCTGAAACACCACCTCCAGCACAACCCCCTACACTGCCTGAACACCATTGCTCTGCCCTAAACCCTGAAAAACCAGCCCCAGCACAACCCCGTACACTGCCCAAACACCACTGCACTGCCCTAAACCCTGAAACACCA
The DNA here is from genome assembly GCA_963921515.1 of Calotriton arnoldi. Taxonomy (NCBI): domain Eukaryota; kingdom Metazoa; phylum Chordata; class Amphibia; order Caudata; family Salamandridae; genus Calotriton; species Calotriton arnoldi. The sequence goes on along the minus strand of CAWUFW010028445.1, from coordinate 86 downwards.
GCCCCAGCACGACCGCCTACACTGCCCGAACACCACTGCACTACCCTGAAACACCACCCCCTGCACGACCCCCTACACTGCCCGAA
>CAWUFW010028444.1:0-21844 GCA_963921515.1 Calotriton arnoldi | reverse complement strand
CACACATCGCAACACACATCCAGTCAAGTAGCCCATGGACACACTCCAACAGCACCAGAGCACCACCCACACATCATGCCAACTCACATCATTGACATGACACCTCAGGATACTCACATTCAGCTAAAGAAGTTGGTGATGAGCTGTGTGCGGACATCACCATCACCATCATCATCATCATCATCGTCACTGGCATCGTGGTCCAGGCCAGGATCCTCCACAGGTGGCGGATGTTGGTCATTGTCATCCTGGATGAGAGGCAACTCCTTCCGCACTGCCAGGTTGTGGAGCATGCAGCAGACGATGATAATCTTGCACACTTTCGCAGGGGCATATGGGAGGGACCCTCCGGTCTTGTCCAGGCAGCGGAAGCGGCTCTTCAGGAGACCAAAGGTCCGCTCAATCACTCTCCTGGTCCGACCATGTGCCTCATTGTAGCGCATCTGGGCAGGTGTCACAGGGTTCCTGAGGGGTGTCAGCAACCACGGCATGTTGGGGTATCCCGAGTCACCTACGGACAGACAAGTGCACATTAGCTGACTTGGAAAAGTGGGCGGAATACTACAGATCAGATCACACACAATGGCACAAAGTCAGTACACACCGACAAGCCAGGCACGCTGGTTCTGCATCTGTGCCATCATCCTGGGGATGCGACTACTCCTCATCACAAAGGCATCGTGTGCTGAACCAGGGAAACGGGCACACACGTGTGTGATGGTCATGTCTGCAAGACACACCACCAGTGCATTGACCGAGTGGTAGTGCTTGCGGTTCCTGTAGGCCTGCTCCTGGGCCTGTGGTGGTACCAAAGCCACATGTGTCCCATCAATGGAGCCAATTACATGCGGCATCCTCCCCAGGGCATAAAAGTCACTCTTCACGTCAGTGAGTCGTCGCAGTCTAGGGAAATAGATGTACCGGTTCAGGAAGAGCAACATTGCCGCCAAAACATCGCGGAGCACACGGCTGAACATGGTCTGTGACATCCCACCAGCAGTCGCCACAGTATGTTGGAAGGTACCGGTGGCAAAGAAGTGTAGGGCTGCCATCACCTTCACCTTGGGGGTCAGCGCTGTAGGATACGGCCGGCCAGGCTGCAAATGTGGGGACAACTGCACTGCCAAATCCTCAATCAGCTGCCTGGTGAAGCGGTACCGTCGGATGCTGTCCCGTTCCACCATCGTTGCCAGGTCTGGGAATGGCCGATGGACAGCAGGAGCCCTGCAGTGCAGAGGAGAAGTAAGCAAGATTGTCAGTCACCCCACATATGCGGCATTGAACACACTCAAGATCCCAACATACATCATTATGAGGCACAACTACATGAAGTGTGCAGTACCGGAAGGACATGTATGGTACATACATGGCCAACATCTGTCAACACGGTCCTACAGGTGGCATCAATTTGTCCCAGGTTGGCCCATTGGATATCATGATGCCGTGTCACAGTTCCCATCTCCTGCTGCCGTGTCACAATCACCCCCACAGTGACATGTGAGGACAGATGTGCCCCAGGCACCACAGCTCAACGACAGGTACATTCCCAGGGACCCTGTAATGCCACATGGACACTGGCATCACATGGAGTATCATGTGTACACCACAGCAAAACAAACATGACCCCCACAGGTAGTGGCCCCACTTGCCACGGCAGGACAGACATGGACGTCTGTGACACACACGCACAACATCAGAGTCCATGCACACACAACGTGGATGTGGAGACTGTCTCCCATTGTGCACATGAAATCAGAGACATTGTAAACACTACATGCACAAAGACTGTGGAGGTCCATCACTATTGTGCCACTGGGACACCCTGGCTCAAACATACCGTCCCACATGGGACTCACGGGGTATGTGACATGACATACACAAACACCACTGTGAAATGTGACCATGGCACATGCACAGATATGAACAGTTGCACATCACAGTGGTCACGTACACGTAACACCCAGGATCCTGTCCCCATGAACACGTGCACAGCCTGGGGTGGCTGCCCACAGGTGACACCCACAGGACAACATGTACACCAACATACACACAATAGGAAATGCAGCCTTACATGCCTTATGATAAGGTTTGGACAGGCTGTCGTGATGTAGGTGTGCCCCTCACTCCCTGGGAGCTATCTGTGGCTGGCATATGTCCATCTGAGACAGGCATGCTGACATATGCCAGTCACATGTACAGTGATGCGTTGTACTGCAATGGACCGATCGGTGCCTCCGGCCGGCCCATTGCTTTCAATGTGTGGGGGTACGCGTTGTACCCCTGTGCGCGTTGAACTGCAATGGACCGATCGGTGCCTCCGGCCGGCCCATTGCTTTCAATGTGTGCGGGTACGCGTTGTACCCCTGTGCGCGTTGAACTGCAATGGACCGATCGGTGCCTCCGGCCGGCCCATTGCTTTCAATGTGTCGGGTACAGCGTTGTACCCCTGTGCGCGTTGAACTGCAATGGACCGATCGGTGCCTCCGGCCGGCCCATTGCTTTCAATGTGTGGGGGTACGCGTTGTACCCCTGTGCGCGTTGAACTGCAATGGACCGATCGGTGCCTCCGGCCGGCCCATTGCTTTCAATGTGTGTGGGTACACGTTGTACCCCTGTGCGCGTTGAACTGCAATGGACCGATCGGTGCCTCCGGCCGGCCCATTGCTTTCAATGTGTGCGGGTACGTGTTGTACCCCTGTGCGCGTTGAACTGCAATGGACCGATCGGTGCCTCCGGCCGGCCCATTGCTTTCAATGTGTGCGGGTACGCGTTGTACCCCTGTGCGCGTTGAACTGCAATGGACCGATCGGTGCCTCCGGCCGGCCCATTGCTTTCAATGTGTGCGGGTACGCGTTGTACCCCTGTGCGCGTTGAACTGCAATGGACCGATCGGTGCCTCCGGCCGGCCCATTGCTTTCAATGTGTGGGGGTACGCGTTGTACCCCTGTGCGCGTTGAACTGCAATGGACCGATCGGTGCCTCCGGCCGGCCCATTGCTTTCAATGTGTGCGGGTACGCGTTGTACCCCTGTGCGCGTTGAACTGCAATGGACCGATCGGTGCGCACCCATTGACAATGGGCTTGCCTGGCAACGGACGCGTTTTCGAATTTTGAACGAGTCGGTTGCTGGAAAATCAGTTGGTCACCCACAACAATGTTGCAAAATCATGTATGTCATGAAGTTGAAGATTTGAAGGATGCTGTGGGCGTGTTTTGGTGCTGCTATTCCATGGATTGGCCAGATTCAGAAGATGCAAACGACTTGGACCTATCACTTTGGACACAAGGGACAGTATCTGCCTCTCCAGCACATATATATTGCTGGCTGTTCCCCTGAGAGCCCACTTGCCTGCACTACATGCTCCAAGACGACATCTGCCACTGCACTGCTGCTGTCTCTGCCCCTCTGGACCCTGCAATGGCACGTACTGTGGAGAGAGCCCCAGCCTTCAGCCTTGAAGAGAACCAGGCCCTGCTGGACAGCCTACTTCCACAGTACAGCAAGCTGTATGGGACACCAGGGGAGCAGGTGAGTGTCCTGTGCACTGCCTTTCTGAATGTGCATTTTGTCTGACTAGCAAGGCTGAGAGTCTGCACGCCACTGGCTAGCAGGCTCACTGAGTAGTTGTCACCCCCCATAGTGTGTAGTGACTTGCACTGGACAGGTATGGTGCAGTGACAGTGCTTCTGAACAGGGTTTTACTCCCCATGCAATGATACCATGTAGTGACTTCTGGAAAACTGTCCATGGGCAGCCGTGCACTGCCTGTGTACACCATGTGCCCCTGTGATTGCGACATGTATATGCAACTGTGTCATGCACGGATATGTTGCATGTGTAGTAATGGCCTTATCACTTTGTCATCCTGACAGGCTTCTGCCCATCGGAAGCAGGAGATCTGGAAGGACATCGTCCGGGCTGTCCGGTCCGTGGGGGTCTACAAGCGCCGGATCCGCAACTGCCAAAAGAGGTGCCAGGACCTTCGGGGCTGGACCCGGAGGATTGCACGGGTCCAGCTGAAGCTGTCGCCTCCTCGCAGGAGGGCGGAACACAGACCCTGACCCCCCACATGCTCAGGATCCTGGCGGTGGTCTTTCCAGACCTGGATGGGCAGCTGAAGGCCAGAGAGCAGCAAGGAGGGGGTGAGTCAAAGACTGCACTGTGAACTCTGTCTAACATGCTATGTGCCCTCCTCGGGCCTGGTTAAACTGCCACAGTACAGCAGTCATGTTGTCCAGGAGCCATGTCCCTCTATTGTGCACTGCCCACTCCTCATCTGATACCCAGGTGTGGCCCTTACATGCAGGGAATTCTGTCACTTAGGACTGTGTCCTTGCAGTTTGCTTGACTCAAGGTGGGAGACAGCATCTGTTTCCCTGACTCTGTGGTGGGCATCATGGGTGGGTCCATTGCTTACACAATGCCTGTATTCTGACATGTATTCAGCGTGTTACTTTGATCTGTGGTCCAATTGCTGAGCTGATCCACCACATGTGGCTGGGGTATCTGGCACACACCCATGCTGCGGGTGGGAACAATGTTTGGGCCCCAGGAGTATGTATATGACGTGTGTCACACATACTTAGCCAGCTGCCTACAGTCCAGGGCTCATCCCTCATTCATGTGGGGCTGGACAGTCATGCCTACTCCAGGCCATACAATACACTCTGTACTCCCACTCCCGTGTATCAGCTGACACATTGTGCGCAGTGATTTGACCCCTCAGGTGTCTGCCTCTGTGTCAGTGTGCTGTGGATTAGTCGCCAGGACTGCTGTGGAGTTTCTTGGTAGGGGCTCAGCATGCCACTGGAGATGTGACCATAGGAGACGATACTTGTGTGTCACATAGGTGTCTGATCAGCTGCCCATGCAGACTGGGGCATGTGAATGTGAAGTTCAGGCAGCTGTTCCCCATTCACAGCAGAGTGTGAGGGGCTCAGGTTCAGAGGGTAGTGTCACAGGTCTCCCATATGTCCAATAGGTATGACCTGGACAGATGAGGGTTGAGAGGATGTGTTGTGGGGGGATGTACATGTGCACTTGTGCAGCTCCAGGACTTGCATTCCCCATGACCTACTATTGTGACACAGTGCAGAGTGTTGTTGTCTGGCTGCAAAGTCATACATCACTGAGACAGTGATGTATGACTTTGCAGTCATGCCTCCGCCATGGCATGTGTCTACTGATTGGTGAGCCTGCAGGGGAGTGACATGTGCTACATGCACACCATAGTGGCGCTGGCTATCAGGACATGGGTGCATCATGGTGTCTGTCGCTGGTATGCATCACATGCATTTCCTATTTGACTCTGGGCATCCCTTTCATCCGGAAACCTGTACTGACTCAGTGGCAAGAGCTGTGATGTGTGCATGTCCACATGCCACACCGTGTCCTCTGCACTGTCCAACTACTGTGTACTTGGTGCATGTGTCCACACTGGGGTGTTGCAATCCAACAGACACCAGACAGATGGGTGCAAGGCCATGTGGGATGTGAGTGCCATGCTTGGCATCAGACTGACAATTGGCTTCTCCTGTTCAGTTAGGGCACTTTTAGCAATGTACAACTAATGATGCCAGGGCTTGCTCTGTGATGTGCTGTGCTCACAGTGGTGTGTGCGTTTTGTGCAGGTGACTGATGTCTGTCTGTTTCCCCATTGTTTGCAGATACATCCACGGCCACGGAAGGGGACAGCTCCACGGACCAGGAGGAGCCAGAGAGCCAGACTGGGTCAGCAGCCGAGGAGTGGTCGGAGGGACCCAGTGGCACGGAGGGCGAGGGGAGCCACACCGAGGAGTCCTCAGCAGCATCCACCTCAGCTGAGGACCAGAGCAACTCGGAGGATGACTCCCTTGTGGAGGCGGGTGTCAGCAGCCACCACACCCCAGCTAGTGTTGCTGTCCCCGCCACCACCAGCACCACCACCGCCCTCCCATCGGCTCCCATTCCCCAGGTCCGTGGAGGCTCCCATGTCCGGGAGCGTGTCTCCTTTGGGCCAGGCACCGCAGCCCCTGCCCCTGTGTCCCCTGCTGCCCTGAGTGAGGAGTCTGTGTACCTCCTTCGCCAGCTCCATGTAGGCCAGACAGCCATGCTGAGTGTCCTCCATGCGCACACCGCGCTGTTGACTCAGCTGGTGTCGTTCATGGAGGGCATCTCATCGGGCATGTCTGACCTACAGAGGGGCAATAGGTCCATGGACTCCTCCCTGACGGCAGCAGTGTCCCTCCTCAAACGGTCCCTCACCCCTCCTGCCTCTGCTCCATCCACACTCCCCAGCACCTTACCCATCCCAAGCACACACACACCGGCACAGGCACACACCAGCACACACACATCCAGCACACTGACACACACGCCAATGACAAAATGCACATGCACGCACATTCAGGGGACTGAAGCCAGACTCACAGGGGATGGGGCCCTGGAACACACACACGCATCCACATGCACTGCGCAGTCCTCAGTTCCCTCTCCCTCCAAAGCACCCTCCCTTGCCTCACCTGCAACCCCAAAGTCACAGCAGCTCTTCCTCTGTGACCTCGGCCTCTTCCCCACCGATGAAGCTGCTCCAGCATCCCGGGGAAGAGGAAGCCCACCCACACGGAGCAGAGTGCCCCTCGCCCCCGGACACCCTCCCCCAGGCGCAGACGGACTGAGGCCCCCATCCGCAAGTCCCCACAGAGTCCTAAGAGCAAGACCCCGCCACCGCCCTGCAGCTCAAGCACCAGGTCTCCTTCCTCCATCCCTCAGGCCCCCACTCCACAGGTGCCCCCACCACACCCTGCCCCAGGTTCCCCCACCCACAGATATACCATCCCCAAGAGGCTCCGGCCTTCTCCCCCTGCCACTTGCTCTCCCAGCACCACACCCCCGCTGTGCTTGTCTGTGCCACTGATGTGGTGAGGGTGTCCTCCCCCTCTGTCCAACCCACCTTGCCTGTTCCCCATTCTCCTCCCCTGGAGGTAGGCACTGCAGTGGAGTCCACTACCGCCCTGTCTGACTTGGGCACTGCAGTGGCGGACCTGTCCACTCCATCTGCAGGGTCCACTGCAGTTGTGCCGGCACCCACGACATCTGAGTCATGCCCCCCAGTTGTGCCGGCACACACCATGTCAGACACCTCCACTGCAGTTGTCAGTGGCTCTCCAGCACCCACCACCCCTTCCCTGACTCCCCCTGGTGAGCCCTGATCCTGTCACTGCGGTGCCTGGCCTGCCCCCCGGTTGCCCCTCCTAGTGGATTGTCCCTGGTTTTGTGCAGGCATGCGTAGGGTGACATCTGCCAGTGTCACCCTGTTTGAACTTTGACAATGGACTGGCCATTGGCCTTTGCTCTTTTTTTCTGGACGTCGTTTTCATTCAACACATATGCTGAATAAAGCAACTTTCTTTTCTCTAGTGCTCATGCTTCAGATGTACATGTTGTTGGTGCTGCTAACCATGCCCTTGCTGCAGTGATGGTGATATCTGGTCTCATGATTATGAAGTGTTACTGTGCAGGAACCCATGTGGTCCAGGGGAATGTGTCCTATCATGTGGTGTATCCATGTCATCCATAGCAGCATCTGAGGGTGTCATGTGTTCAGTATTTGGCAATGGGATTTCCTACTTACATTAGCAATTTCATATCTGTGGCTTCCACCCCTGCACATCTGTTGTGCCTTCCATTGTTGGATTTGTCTACTTCCCTGACCGGGTTGCCATCTCCACTGGACATGCAGGTTTGGGCATCAATGGGGAAGGACTCATCCGTGTAGTCAGTGCAACATTGCTATACAAGTGTGTTGGATCTGTGCTGATGATTCCGTTGGCACATCCATGACCAGGCTGATGTGACGGGAGCCCTCATTTGGTGCTAATTGTTGATTGTGTGACCAAGTGCTCAGCTGACATGATGGGGCCCTACTGAGGCAACATATGGCACAGCTTTCCTCACACAGGAGTGGAGTCCCCTCATGGCAGTGTGTACACGTGTGACATTGCCTGCGCCCAAGGTGTGTGTTGTATGTGCATGTCTGTGTGTTCACTTCCATTTATCTGCGCATGCTGTGATCCCTAGTGTTGTACCTGTTTGTGATGCTTGCTGACTTGAGCTATGTTCCCCCAAAGTCTTCTCCCTGTGTTCTCTGTGATGTGGGTGCATGGCACATTACTGGTCATCAGGGTGTCACCCATAGGTGTGTTTGCTGTCAGGGCTGAGTTTGTGTGCAGACGCAGATGGGTCACAGTCAGGTTTCCCCTTGGCACTTGTTGTTTGCCCCTGTCATGTGATTTTCAGTTCGTGTTATCTTTAAGTTATTGTGACACGTTGTGTGTGTGACTGCTGGCACTCCTCAGGGTCCGGGCTGCGATGTTGGTTGTTGTCTATGTGTGTTCTTTGTGGGTGACCTTGGCTTCTTCATTGGTGTGTGACTGTGGCTGGGATCCCATTGGTTGGTGTGGTATCGCCGTCATGTCCATGTACAGCGTAGTGTGCAGTGTGTCAGACATTCAGGAGTCTTGTTCAGTGGCCATGTGTGATGTGTTTCTGCACCTTGGTTCCCACCCACCACCCTGGAATAGTCATGGGTGCATGTGCAATGTCACCAGTGCATGTGTACTTCACTGCTGCACATTGTTGGAGGTCGAGGGGTGTGGTCTTGAGTGTGTGCAGATGGGAGTTGTTGCCCAGCTAGACCCCTGCCTCCATGTTGGCCTTGGCTTACTGGCCATGCTGGTTGATTTGTGCTTGTGTCGGTGTGATGGTAGTTTGTTGCTCAGGACACATGACTGTGGTTCACAGTGTGAACCACATTCAGCTTTGTCATCAGAGTGGGATTTTTATGCAGCCAAGGGTCACCACATTGTGGGGGCCCTGGGGTGGTGCTGTGGTGTGTCTGTGTCTTGCTGTGTCAGTTGTTGTTCCTACGTTCCTGTGTGACATGTGTGTTTTGTGCTCCCTCTCATCTGACAATGCCTGCTTGCCCACATAGGGGATTTGGATCCATGAGTTACCTTAGTGTGGCAGTGTATGCACATCTGTATGATTGGTATTCAGCTCTCCTCATGTGTTGTGTGGTTACCTGGGGACACTGGCACCCCCCCCCTCACCTGCTGTGTATGATGACAGTGTTGGTCTGCCTGGTTGTGTTTGTGCATCTGCACCACTGCATTGGCATATCTTGGGTGTGCCATTGGCTGTATGTTGTTTGGTGTGTTTCCCCTGCTGTCCCTGGGACTCCTAGGTCATCGGTCAGCACAGTGATCATGGTTTGTGTGTCCCATTGCTGCCATGGTATGGTATCTGTTCACCTCACATCTGCTGTCTCCACAGGATATCTGCATTTGTGTGCCCATTGGTGCAATTATGTGGTTCTGCATTCTGATGGTCACTTCTGTCATTGTGTCATTGATGAATGTTGACGGTGTCAGCCACCATGGGTGTTGTTTGTCTGCACATGGCCAAAGGAATGTCTCATTTGCACTGCAGTATTTGGCTCACCCAATTTATGTTGCAATGGGACACATACACTACTTTGCCACAGATGAGTTTTTGGTTCTGTGACCAGGAATGATCCATGCAGTTTGGCAGTTGCAGCTCTTTCTTTGTCAACACTTACCTTTTGGTCACTGTGATGATGGGGGTGTAGACCCCATTGCCACAATGGTCAAAATGTGCTTCAGCTATGGACCCCACACTTCCCTTTTGGTCACTGTGATGATGGGGGTTTAGACACCATTGCCACAATGGTCAAAATGTGCTTCAGCTATGGACCCCACACTTGCCTTTTGGTCACTGTGATGATGGGGGTTTAGACCCCATTGCCACAATGGTCAAAATGTGCTTCAGCTATGGACCCCACACTTGCCTTTTGGTCACTGTGATGATGGGGGTTTAGACCCCATTGCCACAATGGTCAAAATGGGCTTCAGCTATGGACCCCACACTTACCTTTTGGTCACTGTGATGATGGGGGTTTAGGCCCCATTGCCACAATGGTCATGGGCTGCTTGCATTGTGGGTGCCACACACATATATGTGTGGCACATGTGCTAGGGGGTCACATTGTATGTTCAAAGTCATGTTCGGTGTTGTAGGCATTTGACACAGCCTACACACGCTTGTCATGGTGGTGGGGGGATGTCTTTATCTTGCATTCCCTAGGTTGTGGTGTGCTGGTTGTGTCATGCATTGTCCATCCTATGAGTGGGGGTGGTAGTAGTGGTAGGCATCCAGCCCCCCTGGGTGAGGGTGGTAGTCGTGGTAGGCATCCAGCCCCCCTGGGTGAGGGTGGTAGTAGTGGTAGGCATCCAGCCCCCCTGGCTAAGGGTGGTAGTAGTGGTAGGCATCCAGCCCCCCTGGGTGAGGGTGGTAGTAGTGGTAGGCATCCAGCCCCCCTGGCTAAGGGTGGTAGTAGTGGTAGGCATCCAGCCCCCCTGGCTAAGGGTGGTAGTAGTGGTAGGCATCCAGCCCCCCTGGCTAAGGGTGGTAGTAGTGGTAGGCATCCAGCCCCCCTGGGTGAGGGTGGTAGTAGTGGTAGGCATCCAGCCCCCCTGGCTAAGGGTGGTATTAGTGGTAGGCATCCAGCCCCCTGGCTAAGGGTGGTAGTAGTGGTAGGCATCCAGCCCCCCTGGGTGAGGGTGGTAGTAGTGGTAGGCATCCAGCCCCCCTGGGTGAGGGTGGTAGTAGTGGTGAGGCATCCTGCCCCCCTGGGTGAGGGTGGTAGTGGTGGTAGGCATCCAGCCCCCCTGGGTGAGGGTGCTAGTAGTGGTAGGCATCCAGCCCCCTGGCTAAGGGTGGTAGTAGTGGTAGGCATCCAGCCCCCCTGGCTAAGGGTGGTAGTAGTGGTAGGCATCCAGCCCCCCTGGCTAAGGGTGGTAGTAGTGGTAGGCATCCTGCCCCCCTGGGTGAGGGTGGTAGTGGTGGTAGGCATCCAGCCCCCCTGGCTAAGGGTGGTAGTAGTGGTAGGCATCCAGCCCCCTGGGTGAGGGTGGTAGTAGTGGTAGGCATCCAGCCCCCCTGGCTAAGGGTGGTAGTAGTGGTAGGCATCCAGCCCCCTGGCTAAGGGTGGTAGTAGTGGTAGGCATCCAGCCCCCTGGCTAAGGGTGGTAGTAGTGGTAGGCATCCAGCCCCCCTGGGTGAGGGTGGTAGTAGTGGTAGGCATCCAGCCCCCTGGCTAAGGGTGGTATTAGTGGTAGGCATCCACCCCCTGGCTGAGGGTGGTAGTAGTGGTAGGCATCCAGCCCCCCTGGGTGAGGGTGGTAGTAGTGGTAGGCATCCAGCCACCCCTGGGTGAGGGTGGTAGTAGTGGTAGGCATCCAGCCCCCTGGGTGAGGGTGGTAGTGGTGGTAGGCATCCAGCCCCCCTGGGTGAGGGTGGTAGTAGTGGTAGGCATCCAGCCCCCCTGGCTAAGGGTGGTAGTAGTGGTAGGCATCCAGCCCCCCTGGCTAAGGGTGGTAGTAGTGGTAGGCATCCTGCCCCCTGGGTGAGGGTGGTAGTGGTGGTAGGCATCCAGCCCCCCTGGGTGAGGGTGGTAGTAGTGGTAGGCATCCAGCCCCCCTGGCTAAGGGTGGTAGTAGTGGTAGGCATCCAGCCCCCCTGGCTAAGGGTGGTAGTAGTGGTAGGCATCCAGCCCCCCTGGCTAAGGGTGGTAGTAGTGGTAGGCATCCTGCCCCCCTGGGTGAGGGTGGTAGTGGTGGTAGGCATCCAGCCCCCTGGGTGAGGGTGGTAGTAGTGGTAGGCATCCAGCCCCCCTGGCTAAGGGTGGTAGTAGTGGTAGGCATCCAGCCCCCCTGGCTAAGGGTGGTAGTAGTGGTAGGCATCCAGCCCCCCTGGGTGAGGGTGGTAGTAGTGGTAGGCATCCAGCCCCCCTGGGTGAGGGTGGTAGTAGTGGTAGGCATCCTGCCCCCCTGGGTGAGGGTGGTAGTGGTGGTAGGCATCCAGCCCCCCTGGGTGAGGGTGCTAGTAGTGGTAGGCATCCAGCCCCCCTGGCTAAGGGTGGTAGTAGTGGTAGGCATCCAGCCCCCCTGGCTAAGGGTGGTAGTAGTGGTAGGCATCCTGCCCCCCTGGGTGAGGGTGGTAGTGGTGGTAGGCATCCAGCCCCCCTGGGTGAGGGTGGTAGTAGTGGTAGGCATCCAGCCCCCTGGCTAAGGGTGGTAGTAGTGGTAGGCATCCAGCCCCCCTGGCTAAGGGTGGTAGTAGTGGTAGGCATCCAGCCCCCCTGGCTAAGGGTAGTAGTAGTGGTAGGCATCCTGCCCCCCTGGGTGAGGGTGGTAGTGGTGGTAGGCATCCAGCCCCCCTGGGTGAGGGTGGTAGTAGTGGTAGGCATCCAGCCCCCTGGCTAAGGGTGGTAGTAGTGGTAGGCATCCAGCCCCCCTGGCTAAGGGTGGTAGTAGTGGTAGGCATCCAGCCCCCTGGCTAAGGGTGGTAGTAGTGGTAGGCATCCAGCCCCCCTGGGTGAGGGTGATAGTAGTGGTAGGCATCCAGCCCCCCTGGCTAAGGGTGGTAGTAGTGGTAGGCATCCAGCCCCCCTGGCTAAGGGTGGTAGTAGTGGTAGGCATCCAGCCCCCCTGGGTGAGGGTGGTAGTAGTGGTAGGCATCCAGCCCCCTGGCTAAGGGTGGTAGTAGTGGTAGGCATCCAGCCCCCTGGGTAGGGGTGGTGGTGCGCATTCAGGCCCCTGTGTGCATATGTGGCATTGGTGATGGGCATCCCGCCCCTATGGTGCTGCTGTTGCTGGTGTAAGTATATTCAGCATCCCCGTGTGTGTGTGTGATGTGTCGTGTACGTGTTGTATGTGTTTTGTGGTTGGTGTCTGGCTTACCTTCTGCGCCGTACGCGTCCGTGCCTGTTCCGGTAGTAAATGTAGAATATTGGTATGATCGGGACGAAGGGATTCATGGTTGGTTCGTGTCGTTCGTCCTTCTCGTTGCTTGGCGTCGTCCTCGTCGCTTCGCCTCGTCCTCGTCGCTTCGCGTCGTCCTCGTCGGTGCCGTGTTCGTCTCGGAGCCGTGGATCGTGTTGTGGCGCGAATCGGAGCTTATGTGCGCCTCTCCCGGATGCTTTGACGTGCCGTGTGTAGCGACGGGTTCGGAGCGTACGGAAAGCGCATCGTACTTGTCCGGCCGGACGGGGCTGCATTTTTCCTTCCGTGCGACTCGATTCGGCGTTTCCGGATTCGCCTCGGTCGGAGAACAGGACCTGGTTTGGGTGAGTACGGCTCGGCCGGATTTTTTGCTGTTGTGCGCATCGTACTTGCTCGTTCGGTGTACTGTACGGATCGGTCGGGAAACAGGCTTTCGCATGGCTTTTTTCCCGACCGAATGGTATTGGGTGCGCCTCCGACCGAGATCGGAATCGGCCCCTAAACCTAATTAAATTACTATTCCCACTCCGGTGTAAAATAAATTGGGGTAGGTGCTGGACACTAAGGGGCCGATTCCGATCTCAAACCGGTAGGGCACCGAATCGGATTCGGCGTAACCGGATCCGATTCGGAGCCCTCTTTCCCGACCGATTCGTACGTGCGTCCGGCCGAGCGAGTACGATGCGATTGCACGCGAAATCGCCGACCGACTCGTTCGCGGGTCCGAAGCGCTCTGACCGACTCGCACGGACACGACTCGCACCGCGCAATGGAGACGTTCCCCGGCCGGGCAAGTACGATGCGCGCCTCGAGCAGTCCGACCGACTCGCGCCGTCCGGCTCGAAAGAGCAGTCGGAGCCGGACTTTGGGGGTCCGTGTCGGACCCCCCTGTACGCGTAGCCGCGCGAGTCGCTCACAGGGGGGACCCATGGGTCCCCCCTACCTGTGCATGTACGCTGCGAGTCGCATTGAGGCGTACCCGCTGTAGGGGCGCCCTTGTTCGCCTCGCACCCATTGAGTCAATGGGAGCCCGCGTACGCGTTGTACGTCCGGCTCCCATTGACTTCAATGGGAGTCCGACCGACTCGAGTCCGATTGCATGCGTGCGCATCGTACTCGTTCGGTCGGACTGCCAGAGCCCGATTCGGTCGGAAATCTCTCCGGGTCCGGCTCGGTCGGAGTGATTTCCGGCCTGAATCGGAATTGGCCCCTAAGAGGCCGATTCCGATCTGGGTCGGAAAGCTCTCCGACCGATCCGGATCCGGATTGTTTTCCGACCGAGCCGGACTCCTGCAGTCCGACCGAGCGAGTATGATGCGGCCACATGCTGACGGACTCGGTTCGGTCGGACTCCCATTGAAGTCAATGGGAGCCGGTCGTACGACGCGTACATGGGCTCCCATTGACTCAATGGGTACGTTGCGCAAAAGGGTGCCCCCTGTAGTGGGTACGCGTTGGTGCCATCCGCACCGTACATGCATGTATATGGGGGACCCTTGGGTCCCCCCTCTGTCCGACTCGTAAGGCTACGGGTAAAGGGGGGTCCGGCACGGACCCCCAAAGTCCGCTTCCCAGAGCTTTTACGTGTCGGAGGCTCCGACTTCGATCTGGCTGTCCGGATCGTGCATCGTACTGGCTCGGTCGTAAAACGTCTCCATTGCGCGGTACGAATCGAGTGCGAACGAGTCGTACGGAGCGGTTCGGACCCGGAAATGATTCGGTCGGCGATTTCGCGTTCATTCGCATCGTACTTGGGCGTCCGGACCTCTGTACGACTCGGTCGGAAACAAAGCCTCCGACTCGGATCCGGTAAAGCCGAATCCGATTCGGAGGCCTTCCAATCGAGATCGGAATCGACCCCTAAGCCTAATTAATTTACTATTCCCACTCCAGTCAAAAATAAATTGGGGTAGGTGCTGGACACTAAACCTAATTAAATTACTATTCCCACTCCAGTCTAAAATAATTAGAAGTAGGTGCTGGACACTAAGGGGCCGATTCTGATGCGGGTTGGAAAAGCTTCCCGACCGAATCGGTTGGGAAATGGTGTCCGACCCACTCGGATCGGGAAAGTCCGACCGGCGGAGTAGGATGCATCCGGATGCTTCCAGATACGATTTGGTTGAACTCCCATTGACTTCAATGGGAACATTTGTTCCTAACCGCATCAGAATTGGGCCCTCGGTCGGGAAGACACGTTCCCGATCCGATTTGGAAGGAGCAAATGCCGTTAGGAGGCCTTCCTAACCGCATCAGAATCAGGCCCTCGGTCGGGAAGCTTTTCCAACCCGCATCAGAATCGGGCCCTTTACCTAATTAATTTACTATTCCCACTCCAGTCTAAAATAATTTGAGGTAGGTGCTGGACACTAAACCTAATCAATTTACTACTCCAGCTCCAAACTTCTAATTTCAAAATTAAATAATATTTAAAATAAATTAAAAATTTCTAGATTTTGTTTTTTAGAAAACTACCCACCCGTATCCACTATAAACCCAACATTACACTCATAAAAATAAATTTCTAGTTTCAAATTTAAATCTCAAGATTAAATATGTAAAATTTAAAATTTAAAAAAATTATAGATTTTTTAAAACACTACCCACTCTTATCCCCTATAAACTCAACATCACACTCATAAAAATAAATTTCTAAATTCAAATATAAATTTCAAATTTAAATATGTGAAATTTTGACTAAATTAAAATTTTGTACAGTATTTATTTAAACACTCCCCACCCTTATCCCCTATAAACTCAACATCCCGCTCCTAAAAATAAATATCTAAAACAAAATTTCCCGAAAAAAATTTCAATTTACAATTTCGAATAAATTATAATTTTTAAAATATTTCTAAAACACTCTCCACCATTATCCCATATAATACCAACTTGCTACATTAAAAATTCTAAAGGGAAATTCGAAATTTTAAATGTAAAATAAATTTTAAAATTTTTCTACATTTAAAACTTATATTTTTAAAACACTCCCACCCTTGTCCCCTATAAACCCAACATCCCGCTCCTAAAAATAAATTTCTAAAACAAAATTTCGAAATATTTTTCAATTTACAATTTCAATTAAATTATAATTTTTAAAATATTTTTAAAACACTCCCACCCTTATCCCATATAATACCAACATCCCACATCAAAAATTCTAAATGAAAATTCGAAATTCGAAATTTAAAATACATTTTACAATTTTTTAAAATTTAAAACCTATATTTTTAAAACACTCCCCACCCTTATCCCTATAAACCCAACATCCCGCTCCTAAAATTAAATATCAAAATAGAAAATATTTATTCACAATTAAATATATAAATAATACAATTTAAAAAAATTCCACAACACATTTTTAAACACTTATATCCTATAAAAAATACTAAACACTAATAAATATTACAAAATACAATACATTTATTCATAACAAAAACAATATTAAAAATACAATACTATAACGATATTTTTACATAACGATATTTTAACATTCGATATTATTCACTTCGATATTTTTGTACACACTTAAAATTCGATATTTTAAACATCGATATACAAAACAGCGATATTTATTACCATTGATATATAAAACTCGATG
Source organism: Calotriton arnoldi (assembly GCA_963921515.1). Taxonomy (NCBI): domain Eukaryota; kingdom Metazoa; phylum Chordata; class Amphibia; order Caudata; family Salamandridae; genus Calotriton; species Calotriton arnoldi. Next base: position 5,400 of record CAWUFW010028444.1, on the reverse strand, counting down.
TTTTTGTATATCGATATATAAAAATAGATATTTTGACTGCTTACCGTTGTTGTGCACTTGCAAAGTGCCCCACAGAACTGGTTTTGGCTGTGTACAGACACTCTCTGCCTTCTGAGAACAAGGATTTTGGTGTATAAAAGAGGGGCCCAGACCCCAGACTTTTAGATCACTTCTGGGAAATCAAGAGGAACCTTTGCCAAGGAGAAGAGCCGGAGAAGCCGAGGAGGAATACTGCCCCTTTGCTGTTTGCTGTCTGGGGTTGGCCTGCAGTGGCTATTTGCTGCCAAGGAAAGGAGAAAAGGACTTTGCTGTTTGCTGTGTCCCCTGCTTGAGGAAGATCTCCAAGGGCTTGAAACTGAGGTTGCCTCCTGTTCTGAAGTCTCAGGGACACAAAGGGGCCGATTCCGATCTGGGTCGGAAAGCTCTCCGACCGAGCCGGATCCGGAGAGATTTCCTACCGAGCCGGACTCCCCCAGTCCGACCGAGCGAGTACGATGCGGCCGTATGCTGCCCGACTCGATTCGGTCGGACTCCCATTGAAGTCAATGGGAGCCGGTCGTACAACGCGTACACGGGCTCCCATTGACTGAATGGGCACGTCGCGAGCAGGGGGGCCCCCTACAGTGGGTACGCGTCGGTGCGACTCGCACCGTACATGCATGTGTTCGACTCGTGCGGCTACGCGTGCAGGGGGGTCCGACACGGACCCCCCAAGTCCGGCTCCGGGTGCTTTTGCGAGCCGGACGCTCCGACTCGATCCGGCCGTCCGACGCGTGCATCGTACTCGCTCGGTCGGGAAACGTCTCCATTGCGTGGTGCGCGCCGGGTCCGTACGAGTCGGTCGGAGCGGTTCGGACCCGGGAACGAGTCGGTCGGCGATTTCGCGTGCGCTCGCATCGTACTTGCTCGCTGGGACGACTGTACGAATCGGTCGGAAAAAAGGCCTCCGAATCGGATCCGGTAAAGCCGAATCCGATTCAGAGCCCTACCGGCCGAGATCGGAATCGGCCCCAAAGACTTCACCACCAGCTCCCCTGAACTTCCTTGCTGGGAGTTCTGACCTGCAAAGAGGTGCCTGCTGTTGTTTTGGACCTCTAGAGACTGTTTTCCGCTGGGTGCTGGAAGAATCCACGCATCGTCCCGGATTGCCGCATCGCATCAAGGCGCCAAGTTTGTCGCATCGTTGGGGGACGCAGTAAGAAACCGACGCATCACCTCCCCACGCAGTAAGAAACTGACGCATCACCTCCTCTCGCTAAGAAACCGACGCATCACCTCCCCTGCGCAGCAGTAAGGAACCGACACATCACCTCCCGGGAGCAAGGAACCGACACTTCACCTTCCCTGAGTGTAAGGAACCGACGCATCACCTTCCCTGCGGCCTGTTTTGTTTGTTTGCGTGATGCATTCCAGGTACTTTGTGTGAAAAGTGTTGCATCTGCAATTTGCTTTGAACTAAACTATTTCTACCATCTGAAAGTAATATTTTTATTACTGTGTTGGTGTGGTGTCCATTTGTAGTGTTTTCACTGTATTACTGTATGTGTTCACAAATGCTTTACACACTGCCTCTGAGATAAGCCTGTCTGCTCGTGCCAAGCTACCAAGGTGGTGAGCAGGGGTTATTTTAGAAGTGTATCCCCCTTGCCCTGACTAGAAGCAAGGGTCCCTATTTGGACAAAGGTACCTACCTCTGCCAACTAGAGACCCCCATTTCTAACATTGGTGGTCAGCGGTGAGGATCTGGACTTGCATTTGTGTCTTACATACAGTGATTGGTGTACACTACTAGTTTAGTGCAGACCATTACGCACCCAAATACTGTTTTTCTGTTTTCTGGTGTCCTCCTGGAAGTATTTTTTGATACTAGGACTCTGGTTAGTTTTTGCAAAATGGAACTTGACTTCTGGCACACGTTCATCTACACAATGAAGGAGCAATGTGTATTCTGCAAGGAAAGAGGGCTGCTTGTGAAGAAAAGGTCCAGGGAGGATCTAGTAGCATCCCTATTTCATTATGAGTTACCCCGCTGGGGGCCAACACTACCAGTGGAGTCTGAGGAGGAGGACGTCCCTGAAAGTGAGGAAGAAACAGAAAAAGATGGCTGGCTTCTAGCTTGTGAGCAGAGGCTGAGAGAGCTTGATGAGGAGCTCGAGAGGGCTGAGACCAAGAGGGCCTTAGCCCAAGAAGAAGAAATGTGTGTAGCTCAGGAAGTGAGCTTGGCTGGGCTGGATGTGGAGTCCAGCTCAGATGGTGGCAGCAAAAATGAGTTATCTAGTGCTGAGGGAGCAGGACACACACCTAGAGATGTGGCGCCTGACTAGAAGGAGGAGGTTAGCATACACCAGTGGGTTCAAGGATATGAGGTAGCTCCAGTGGTGCGCAGTGTACCTGAGGTGGATTGGGGAACTGGCACAGGGGTTCATCGTCCTAGTGGTGGGCCGGACACTCTACTGACTCTAGATGAGAGGTGCAGGGAGAGGGGTTCCCCCATGGTAGAAGTCCTGGTGTGAGTGTGGAGACCGCCCAGAAGAGTGTGGGCTGAGTGACAGAGACAGTCAGACACTGTCTTGCCAATCTCAGGAGAGTGGTGTGGGATACGTGTGCGAGGCACTGGATGGTAAGGTGAAGAATAGCTTGGTTAACACCTGTGTGGGGTTGTATGATTCAATTGGTGGAGAGCATATTTTAAGTCCCTGTTTTCCAGAGCTATGCCAACGCCTGGTGGAGTGTGAGTTCTCTGACCCCAGGGAGCTCACACTGGAGGCGGACCTTTTGGTGGATTCCAGAGGGTCTGAAGAGACATCTGGGGGTGATCCTAAAGGAGGTGTCTCAGGTTTTCCCCAACCAAGAAAGGTAGGGGAGGGTGGTGGTTGCCCAGATGGGTCCCAGAGTAGTGGGAGGGGTGTAGGGTCCCATGTCCTGTCTCAAAGGAGAAGGAGTGGGAGTGGACGGTGTCCTGAGGTGCAGTAGCGGCTCCTGCAGGGAGTGCCGCCGGGCGGTGACGCGGGGCGGGGGAGGGGCAGGGTATGGGGTAGTAAAATCCGGAATAAGGCCCAACGGAGGTAAGTACACATTTAAATAAATAAAACGAATTTCGTTGCGTGCGCTGCATTGTATTTGGCGATGCAGCGCGCGCAAGGAAATTCGTTTTATTTATTTAAATGTGTACTTACCTCCGTTGGGCCGTATTCCGGATTTTACTACCCCCCACCCTTCCACTCCCCCGCCCCGCGTCACCGCCCGGCGGCACTCCCTGCAGGAGCCGCTACTGCTGAGGTGCCCAAAACCCAGTCCCAAGGCCTGGTTGGTTCCATGAGTGAACACCAGGAGGGGGGCCTAGTCTTTACCGGGAGGCCATCCCCTGGGGGGATCCCAAGGTGTCAGTTGAGCTGGGGGAGACTGCTGTAACCAGCATTCCACCAGCTCTGGTGTCTGGGCGCACCGCTCCAGTGGGGAGGGTGCATGAGTCCAGGGAGAGGGGTGAGAGGGGGATGCAGTCCCCAGTGGAAGGACCAGTGGGTCAGGGGTTGCCAGCTCTGAGGTCAGAGCACCCCAGGACTGACCCTGGTGAGGCCACTTCTGGCCTGGGAGGTCTTCATGCTCTGTCAGGTGGACAGGAGGCTGGAGACCTGTGCCAGGCAGACTCTGACACAACTCCAGAGGGGTGTGTTTCCCGTGGGGGGGGGGTTGATGTACTCCCCCGGAAGTCCTGGGTTGGAGGGCCAGGTTCAGGGTGTCCCCCCTGACCTGGAGGAGGGGGCAACTGCTAACAGTGCCCCTACTGGTTTGTCTTCTGGGGGCACCACTCCAGGTGGGATGGTGCAGGGCCCCAGTAAGGGGGGGCGGGGAGAGAGCAGCCTCACCCCTGACCTCTGCCCAGTCTAAGGGTACAGACCCTAAGCTGGGATCCCAGTTGCAGGATAGAACCCCTGAACTGGTGGGCGAATTGTGCAGGACACCTGCCACAGGTGCCCTGACAATTCTGGAAGGGGGTACCGCTCCAGGTGGGAGGGTGCAGAGCCCCGAAGAGGAGGGCCAGGTGTGGGAAAGCCCACCCCAGTCTCCTGTCCAGCCACCGGGTACTGGCCCGGGGCTGGTGGGTCAGTGTCAGGATGTCATACCTGACCTGACAGGAGGGAGAGTGGACCAAGGGTGCCAGGCACCTGGGGCTACTGTCCCCCGCTCTCTGACGCCACAGAGGTTGGAGAACCATGAAAGGCCTAGGGCCTGGTTCTCATCACTGACAGCTGTCAGTGGCCACTGTGGCTTGCTGTCCTGGTGGACAGAGTTGCCCCTGGGAGGGGGACAGGAGTCACACCCCGGAGTTGGACTGGGCCACACCTCTGTGTTGGCCATGTGGGTACTGTCTGTCTGTAGGGACACACCTGTGAGCAAGCTAAGGTTAGGTGCTGCACAGATAGTGTCCACAGGTGAGAAGAAGGGTTCCCCATGGGTTAGCTTAGTGGGCCCTGAGAGTATGGACAGAGGGATCCAATTGGGTTCAGATTGGCGAGGACTGGAGTATGCCCCTGCAGTTGCGGGCCAAGGTCCATGTTCTATCGCCCCAAGCAGGGAAGCCTATCAAGGTATTGATTAGTCTACCCTGGCTTTAGGCTGGAAGGGGGTTGTGTTGGACTTGGCCCTTTTTTCAGGGTCATCCCAGAACTTTTTGCCTTCCTCCTGTATTTTTTCTGACTTGTTGTTGGTGGTTTTATGACTCTGGGCACTTTACCACTGCTGATCAGTGCTAAAGTGCATATGCTCTCCTTGTAAATTATTGTTATGGATTAGTGATTCCATGATTGACTTATTTGATTTACTTGTCTGACCCTAGTACAGTGCACTATGTGTGCCAAGGGCCTGTAAATCAAATGCTTCTGGTGGGCTTGCAGCACTGATTGTGCCACCCACAGAAGCAGCTTGTAAAATGTGACTCAGGCCTGCCATTGCAGAGCCTGTGTGCAGTCTGGGACTGCCATGTCGACTTAGCAAGTGCACACACTTGCCAGTCCCTAAACCTTCCCTTTTCTACATATTAGACACCCCTAAGGTAGGCCCAAGGTACCCCTGTGGGCAGGGTGCATTGTATGTGAAAGGTAGGACATGCCCTGATGTGTGTGGCATGTCCCGATAGTGAAATACTGCCAATTTCGTTTTTCACTATTGCAAGGCTATCTGTTCCCATAGGACAGAATGAGGAGTTTGTTTATAACATCTTATAAACATAACTGACCCTAGGAACAAGATAGAAAAGTAAAGTTTAGTATGTCTGAACTCAGAATGTTAAAGTACATCTTTTAGTGAGGATTTTTACATTCTGGGGCCGATTCCGATCTCGGCCGGTAGGGCACCTAACAGTATTCGTCCGGAAAAAACCCAGCCGAATGCGTGTTTCCC
>CAWUFW010028443.1:0-21846 GCA_963921515.1 Calotriton arnoldi | reverse complement strand
TGCTTCGTTGGTTACGTATTGCTCCATAGGCTAACATTGACTGGTTTCACTTGGAAATTCTTCTAAGTGTGGAGTTTTGGAACTTTTAAATATTCCTCTAAAATCAGCCGAAATACGAATTCCGATTTACTCACCTGTTATCAGGAGAGAACCCAGTGCTGCATCTTTTAGCCCAGTACTGATCCTCAAAAATTATTTTAACCGTACTTACCAGTAACTTGAATTTCCTTCCATAGGATATCATTGCCTGCTTTTTGCTGAAAAAGTTTCTAAGTGTTGATTTTTGAAACATACAAATATTCCTCTAAAATCAGCCGAAATCCGAATTCTGATTTACTCACCTGTTATCAGGAGAGACCTCAGTGCTGCATCTTTCAGCCCAGTACTGGTCCTGAAAAGTAATTTTAACCATACTTACCAGTAACTTGAATTTCCTTCCATAGGCTAACATTGACTGGTTTCACTTGGAAATTCTTCTAAGTGTGGAGTTTTGGAACTTTAAAATAGTCCTCTAAAATCAGCCGAAATACGAATTCCGATTTACTCACCTGTTATCAGGAGAGACCTCAGTGCTGCATCTTTCAGCCCAGTACTGATCCTCAAAAGTAATTTTAACCGTACTTACCAGTAACTTGAATTTCCTTCCATAGGAATCCATTGTCTGGTTTTCAGCAGAAAAGTTTCAAAGTGTCGATTTTCACAAACTACAAATATTCCTAAAAAATCGCCTGTATGACTTAAACGCATTCTTTTAACTGTTTACAGGAGATGCACCAGTGCTGGATCCAGGATCCAACACTGAGTAAGAAAAAGTAACGATAACAGTTTTTAACTTCTAAGTGAATTTCCTTCCATAGGATAACATTGGTGATTCTATGAGAAAAAGTTTCTAAGTGTGAACTTTTAAAGTACAATAATATTCCTTAAAATCACGACTGTAACCAAAACGCTTTTACTCAACTGTTTACAGGAGATGTCCCAGGACTGAATCTAGGATCCAGTAATGTGGTTAGAAAAGTAATCCATAAAGTAACTAATTGCATTTAACTAGAAATTCACATTGAGCTGAATGTTGCATTGTGTTTGAAAATGTGTTGCCCATTGCAACAACTGTAACTACTGTACTTAAAAGTCTATTGCCTATGTGCAAAGTAATTAAACTAAAGTAATTCATTCTGAGAAAGTATTTTTTGTAATGTAATGTATAATGTAATTACAATGTAATTTAAAAAATAAAATATGTAAAAAAAAATTGTTTCTAAAAAATTTGGAAATCAGTATGAAAAAAATTTATATAACAATTAATACATTTAAAAATTGTCATTTACAAAACCTTTGAAATTCACTGAAAAAACTGTAGGTTTCAGACATGTTATAGTTACAAATTAGCATTTAAAAAACCTTTGAAATTCACTGAAAAAACCATAGGTTTCAGGGACGTTATAGTTACAAATTAGCATTTAAAAAACCTTTGAAATTCACTGAAAAAACCATAGGTTTTAGGGACAGTTATAGTTAGTTGGACATTGCACTCGTACAAAACCCGTGAAATTCCCCCGTTATAGTTAGTCCAGCTAACTATAACTCGCGCCCGCAATGCACTGCTGATGACGTCACATATTACATCACTCATGACATGGTCAGTGACATCACTGATGACATCACTGATGACATCTCAAATGACATCACTGATGACATCATCCACGTGATAATCTGATGCACCTCCTCACACTCTAATATAACCTTTGATACACCCACTCTAAATTACAGACTGCCATTCGCAAAACCATAGACACTCCAACACCAATAACTACATACCCACTCACTGATTCTTAGGTCTACGCACACATCCACTCACTCACCCGTACAGTCACTCATACTTACGGTCACTCAGTACAGGACTATCATATGCACTCATACTCCTATATAGACACTCAAACACCGCCACTAATCCATAGAGGTACTCACACACCTAGTCAGTCATGCAAATAATTAAACACACTACCATTTACTCACCTATACAGTTATACACACACCAGCTCACTTACTCATACAAATAGTAGCACATTCTTACGCTCTTATACAATCACTGATACAAGCACACACTCATCCAAACAGCCACTATCACAATCACTCACTCTCGCTTATAGCTATTTATATACTCCAACACACATATATACTGCCTTTCACATATGTAGTTACTCACACATGTACCACTGGGACATACATTCACTCACTAACACACTCTTACACACACTTACCCACCCATACAGTCTATCACAGTTGCACTCTTGAAACCATCCACCCAGTGAATCACCCACTCACACATCTATGCACAGAGTTGCACACACCCCTCCCACACAAACACTCAGGCACCCATACAGATACTCAGACAAGCATTCAATAACTCATATAGACACTCATGTAGCTATTCACAAACACATGCAGCCACTTACACAGCAACAGACAGACGGATACAGACATTCACCCAGTTTAGTCACTAACCCATGCATTCAGTAAGATACGTTAAATCACTCACTTATAGAGTCAGTCACGCACCTACTAAATCATCCATACAGACACTTACACACCCACTCATTCTTCAATACGTCTTTTCCTATAGATAGTAAAAATATTTAAACTTTACAGAAACACACAGTCACTGGATGATGTCATCAGTGATGTCATCAGTGATGTCATTTGAGATGTCATCAGTGATGTCACTGACCATGTCATGAGTGATGTAATATGTGACGTCATCAGCAGTGCATTGCGGGGCGCGAGTTATAGTTAGCTGGACTAACTATAACGGGGAATTTCACGGGTTTTGTACGAGTGCAATGTCCAACTAACTATAACTGTCCCTAAAACCTATGGTTTTTTCAGTGAATATATAATTATATATATATATATATATATATATATATATATATATATATATATATATCCACCAAAAAGAACTCCATTACTGGGGGCCTCCAACCCTGCAGGGCGGCTTCTGCCTTCAGGAATGGAGAATCCTGTTGAAACATGCAATGTGAAGAAAATTGCAGAAGCCCAACTCCGATTTAAAACCATGCTGTTGCTTTATTCATCATAAAAGTGGCAGCCAGTTCACTCATTCCATCCTGACGCGTTTCGGTGATCGTGCCTTGTTCACAGGTGAGTTCATTTGAATGATGTAAAATGTCAGTGCTTAAATCCATGTGGTCACGTGTCCTGAGTTTATCTCCTACAGGCCCCAGAATGCACCTATATTGTTTATTCAAGTTCGTTCTGTGGTGCGCTTTTCAATCTGTGCTTAATAGCATCTCTTTAACACCAAAGTTGAGTTATGATAATTTTATCTTCGGTACAGACTGTTCATTTGAAAATTAGCCAAGTGCATTTTGTTGCTGCCACTTAACATTATTTGCACGGAAAACGGAATCTCCAGAAAGAGGAAAACCTCCCTCTTCGCCCTTTCTCACCTGCGTAATCAATATTACCATGGAAGTCCAATGCTCAGTGCACAGGCAAGCAGGTCATGCCCCCTCATTAGTATCCACAAAAAAGAACTCCATTACCGGGGGCCTCCAACCCTGCAGGGCGGCTTCTGCCTTCAGGAATGGAGAATCCTGTTGAAACATGCAATGTGAAGAAAATTGCAGAAGCCCAACTCCGATTTAAAACCATGCTGTTGCTTTATTCATCATAAAAGTGGCAGCCAGTTCACTCATTCCATCCTGACGCGTTTCGGCGATCGTGCCTTGTTCACAGGTGAGTTCATTTGAATGATGTAAAATGTCAGTGCTTAAATCCATGTGGTCACGTGTCCTGAGGTTATCTCCTACAGGCCCCAGAATGCACCTATATTGTTTATTCAAGTTCGTTCTGTGGTGCGCTTTTCAATCTGTGCTTAAGAGGATCTCTTTAACACCAAAGTTCGAGTTATGATAATTTTATCTTCGGTACAGACTGTTCATTTGAAAATTAGCCAAGTGCATTTTGTTGCTGCCACTTAACATTATTTGCACGTAAAACGGAATCTCCAGAAAGAGGAAAACCTCCCTCTTCGCCCTTTCTCACCTGCGTAATCAATATTACCATGGAAGTCCAATGCTCAGTGCACAGGCAAGCAGGTCATGCCCCCTCATTAGTAATATATAAATGGGTTCACATGCAAAACTTGTCCAGTACGTGACTCCATTTTTATATTTAAAAAAAAAGGTTTTGAAACACACATATATATATATATATATATATATATATATTCACTGAAAAAACCATGGGTTTCAGACATGTTATAGTTAGAAATTAGCATTTAAAAAACCTTTGAAATTCACTGAAAAAACCATAGGTTTTAGGGACAGTTATAGTTAGTTGGACATTTCACTCGTACAAAACCATAGAAATTCCCCCGTTATAGTTAGTTCAGCTAACTATAACTCACGCTCCACAATGCACTGCTGATGACGTCACATATTACATCACTCATGACATGGTCAGTGACATCACTGATGACATCTCAAATGACATCACTGATGACATCATCCAGTGACTGTGTGTTTCTGTAAAGTTTAAATATGTTTAATATATATAGGCAAAGGCGTATTGAAGAATGACTGGGTGTATAAGTGTCTGAATGGATGATTGAGTAGGTGCGTGACTGACTCTACAAGTGAGTGATTAAACGTATCTTACTGAATGCATGGGTTAGTGACTAAACTGTGTGAATGTCTGTATCCGTCTGAGCGATACCAAAGGGGATGATGGACGGAGCGTTAGAGCAAATCAAACACTCACCCCCAGTCAACTGATCTGGGTTTAATCCATCATCATTCTTTAGCTCACTCCACCACCCCAGTTAAGACATGGCCATATGCAAATCAGTCTGACCCTGTGCCTCATGGGAACAGTCCAACCCGAACTGCCAAGCCATGTCTTCCCTGGACCGGAAACAAGCATCCTGGGACCGGTTTCGGGTTCAAAACCCTCATCAGCCAGGCTATCTTGAATCCAGTGGCAAAGTGAGCAAGGGACCCACGTCTGGGCATACCCCTGCCAACTTAGGGCGAACAAAGCGATACCAAAGGGGATGATGGACGGAGCGTTAGAGCAAATCAAACACTCACCCCCAGTCAACTGATCTGGGTTTAATCCATCATCATTCTTTAGCTCACTCCACCACCCCAGTTCAGACATGGCCATATGCAAATCAGTCTGACCCTGTGCCTCATGGGAACAGTCCATCCCGAACTGCCAAGCCATGTCTTCCCTGGACCGGAAACAAGCATCCTGGGACCGGTTTCGGGTTCAAAACCCTCATCAGCCATGCTATCTTGAATCCAGTGGCAAAGTGAGCAAGGGACCCACATCTGGGCATACCCTGCCAACTTAGGGCGAACAAAGCGAAACCAAAGGGGATGATGTCTGTTGGTGTGTAAGTGGATGCATGGATTTGCGAATAGCTACATGAGTGTCTATATGAGTTATTGATTGGTTCTCTGAGTATCTGTATGGGTGCCTGAGTGTTTGTGTGGGTGGGGTGTGTGTGACTCTGTACATAGATGTGTGAGTGGATGATTCACTGGGTGCATGATTTGAAGAGTGCGTCTGTGATGGACTGTATGGGTGGGTGAGTGTGTGTATGGGTGTGTTAGTGAGTGAATGTATATCTCAGTGGTACATGTGCAGAGTAACTACATATGTAAAAGGCAGTATATATGTGTGTTAGAGTATTTAAAAGGCTATAAGTGAGAGTGTGTGATTGTGAGTGGCTGTATGGATGCGTGTGTGCTTGTATCAGTTATTGTATAAGAGCGTAAGAATGTGCTAGTATTTGTATGAGTAAGTGAGCTGGTGTGTGTATAACTGTATAGGTGTAAATGGGTGTGTGATTAATTTTTTGCATGACTGACTAGGTGCGTGAGTACCTCTATGGATGAGTGGCGTGTGTGTGAGTGTTTATATAGGTGTATGAGTGCATATGATAGTCCTGTACTGAGTGACTGTAAGTATGAGTGACTGTACGGGTGATTGAGTAGATGTGTGTGTGTGTAGACCTAAGAATCAGTGAGTGGGTATGTAGTTATTGGTATTGGAGTGTGTATGGTTTTGAGAATGGCAGTCTGTAATTTAGAGTGGGTGTATCAAAAGTTATATTAGGGTGTGAGAAGATGCATGAAATGATCACATTGATGATGTCATCAGTGATGTCATTTGAGATGTCATCAGTGATGTCACTGACCATGTCATGAGTGATGTAATATGTGACGTCATCAGCAGTGCATTGCGGGGCGCGAGTTATAGTTAGCTGAACTAACTATAACGGGAGAATTTCTATGGTTTTGTATGAGTGAAATGTCCAACTAACTATAACTGTCCCTAAAACCTATGGTTTTTTCAGTGAATTTCAAAGGTTTTTTAAACGCTAATTTCTAACTATAACGTGCCTGAAACCTATGGTTTTTTAAGTGAATTTCAAAGGTTTTTTAAATGCTAGTTTCTAACTATGCGATACCAAAGGGGATGATGGACGGAGCGTTAGAGCAAATCAAACACTCACCCCAGTCAACTGATCTGGGTTTAATCCATCATCATTCTTTAGCTCACTCCACCACCCCAGTTCAGACATGGCCATATGCAAATCAGTCTGACCCTGTGCCTCATGGGAACAGTCCAGCCCGAACTGCCAAGCCATGTCTTCCCTGGACCGGAAACAAGCATCCTGGGACCGGTTTCGGGTTCAAAACCCTCTAACTATGCCTACAGAGGTAGGACATGTGAAGAAAGAAGAAAAAACGCACAGAACGAAGCAAAAGAAATGCAGAAAGAAGCAACAGAAGTCCACAAAGACGAAGAAAAGTGCAGGAAGAAGCAAAAGATGTGCAGAAAGAACCAACAGAGGAGCAGAAAGAGGCCTTGTTGCAAAATCATCCTGTGCCCACAACTTTTTCAGAAGTGTACTAGTGGTAACTGACTCTGACTAACCAGAGCCAGTGCTATGCTAAAAGACACTTAGAATACAGTGAAAACACCTACATACACTAGGGAACACTATGCGTTGGGGTACCCCTGTGATTAGCATGACCTCCTCTGTAAGTCCCTAGTACATAATAGGGCAGGGGGATTAAAACTACCTCTTAAAACGCGCTACAGGGCGCGTTTGCACAGTGGTGAAGGGAGGGGGGGCCTGAGGTGACATGTGTGCAAACGCGCCCATGGCGCGTTTTAAGTTGCAGGATTAAGTCCCCTTGAATCCTGAGGGTCCCTGGGGCCCAACTAGCCCCCCAGGTACCTACAGTTAGGACCACAGAGTTGCAGAGAGGCGTTCCGAGGCAACGCACCTTTTTTCACCTCTCTGTAACGCAACTCTGTTGTGCTTACTGAAGGTACCTGGTGGGCTAGTTGGCCCCCAGGGTCCCTCAGGATTCAAGGGGAATTAATTCCCCAACTTAAAACGCACCACAGGGCGTGTTTACGCGCATGTCACCTGAGGCCCCGCCCCCTCCCTTCACCACTGTGCAAACGCGCCCGTGGCGCGTTTTAAGTTGGGGGATTAGGTCACCTTGAATCCTGAGGGTCCCTGGGGCCCAACTAGCCCACCAAGTACTTCCAGTAAGCACCACAGCCCTGCGTTGCAGAGAGGTGGTCTGAGGCCACGCCCCTTTTTACACCTCTCTGCAACGCTAATGGAGCTAATGGAGCTCTCTGACGCTGTGGGTCCACTTACAAGATATAGATAAGTTTAGTTCCACGTTTAATGTTTTTGAAACCATAATAACTAATTTACAAACCATGCACGTAACAGCCTATAACGTTAATGTTTTAAATCGATACGAAAGTAAGGTCGTATACTATGACCAATAGGATCGCTCCATTAACGAGGAGAATGAGATGCTATTTCTCTTTCACCGGTTTTAAGCAATGTCTGATGTCACGTGGGTGTTCACATAGAGAGTCTGAAATCGCACTAGAAACAGTATCAAACTTTTAATGTATAATCCTAAATACGGGGCCAGGCTTTTAATCTGTTCACCTTATATACGGGGGTGTTTACTCGCTTATAGAAAGAGGCTACGCCAACCGCTTATATTTGCTATATAATTTTTGGTTTGTAGGAATTGCGTAAACATACTGTTTCGTTTACATAATAGTTGTTTTAGAATTTCCGAAGGGAAAACGCGGTTTTATGTGTGATTACAGGGGCTTGCTTTGTGAGTTCTCATATCTGATATAAGCTTTTAGCCCCTTCAAATATGGAGGTTACATTCGCTGTATCACCCACGTGACTACGCATCTTGGACGTGAGCATGTGACCCAATAGGATCATCATATGAGGATGTTCCAGTAGCAATGCCGGCACTCGCACTCGAGGAGACCGGCGTGGGGCACGAGTACGCGGAACGGCGGCTCTTTCTTTCAAGTAAGGTTATTAGATTGTAGCTTTGGTCATGCCGCTTTGGGGCATATGTTTGTGGTGCTTTCCACAGAATAAGGGGCATTCTGAGTAAGAAACCCCGCTGATAAGCCAGGTCGATTGTGTTTTGTTTCCCCCTCTTAGATTCGCGAACGTATTTACGGGGCAACCGAAGCTACTCATTACTGCCCAGCAGCTTTTATTGATACTTTGGAGTTCACCCCACGCCATAGGTTTATGTGGCCCGGAATTATCGCCACATTGGAAGTACGTATGAATAGGCTGTTTTTTAAAGGACATGTGTACGAGGTATAGCACTTTGTATGGTCATGTGGACTTTTAAAATTAGGTAATGATATAGGCTTGTTTTTTGTGTGTTTTGTTCACAGACTAAGATACAGTGAAACCGTTCAGGTTGGTTTATCTCATTTGGAGATATAACTTTTTAAATTTAATTTAATTTTGAGACACAGTAGTCCGCTTAATTGGGACTCTATGGTGGTGTTTTAGTCACGCCTTGTCACTGGGTGACACAGCAATGATTTGGTTTGTGACAAGGATACATATAGTATTACATTGCAGCACATAACCTACCTATGTCACGTGCACTGCTTTGTTTTGCTTTAAGGTAACAAATGACGCAACTACAGAACCTTTCGTGTACTGTTTCACATTCAAAGTATAATGTCACTAAAATCATTACATGTATGCACAAGCATGTTTTTGATTGGGATTTTTCCCCTGGAAGCACATTTGTTTGTGTTGAAACAAATGGATGCTAATTTGAAGTAATGTGAGTTTTAAATTATTCTTTACCTAGCCGTGAACAAGTCGCATGTACAAACTTACTGAGGCGACGAAACACGTGTTGGCTTGGGAACGCTTTACGTATTGGAAAAAAAACTTGAAGACTGATTAAAGAAGGAGGAAATCAACAAAATGCTTTTACTTCTCATGTGTGATTAACGACTGAAAACTATCAATTTTAATGATTTACGTGTGCTGGGGTATACTAATTATCGTGTTTCCATACATGTCACCTCAGGCCCCGCCCCCTCCCTTCACCACTGTGCAAACGCGCCCCGTGGCGCGTTTTAAGTTACGGGATTAGGTCACTTTGAATCCTGAATGTCCCTGGGGCCCAACTAGCCCACCAGGTACTTCCAGTAAGCGCCACAGCCCTGCGTTGCAGAGAGGTGGTCCGAGGCCACTCCCCTTTTTACACCTCTCTGCAACGCAGCTCTGTGGCGCTTACTGGAGGTACCTGGTGGGCTAGTTGGACCGCAGGGACCCTCAGGATTCAAAGGGACTTAATCCCCAACTTAAAACACGCCACAGGGCATGTTTGCACACATGTCACCTCAGGCCCCGCCCCTCCCTTCACCACTGTGCAAACGCGCCCCGTGGCGCGTTTTAAGTCGGGGGATTAACTCCCCTTGAATCCTGAGGGTCCCTCTCTCTTCCAAAATTCAAAGCAAGTTTGCTATGACAGGACGGGAGTCGCGAGGCTCCCGTCCTGCCATAACAAACAGCAGTGTCCTGGGGGTGGGCACCCGGGACACTGCAGGAGCCGGCCCTGGGGGTGGTGGTCCCCAGGGCCATCACAGGCTCCTCCCAACATGTTCAAAGCCCCGGGGAGGTGGTGGTCCCCGGGGCTTCGGGGGTCCGAAACGGACCCCCAATTTAAAATTCTTAGTGCCCCGGGGAGGTGGCGGTACCCGGGGCGTGTGGGGGGGCTCGAGCCCCCCCACACAGGTAATTTTTTAAAAAAGCCCCGGGGGTGGCGGTCCCCGGGGCTGCGGGAGGGCCGAATGCCCTCCCGCACCATTTGTTATTTAAAGCCCCGGGGGTGGCAGTCCCCGGGGCTTGAGGGGGCCTTAGAGGCCCCCCCAACAAATATTTAATAAACCCCGCATGCCCCCGGGACTTGGCCCACCTGGGGGCCAAATAACAACGAAGCGCGGGAGCCCGGGCTTCATTTTTTTTTTCACGGCGGGATCCGCGCATCCTAAGCGCATCCCGCCGATTTAAAAAAATATATATGCTTTTTGGCCCTGGGGTTCCTTCTGGGACCCCCTGAGCAGGCCTAGGGGGTCAGGGTGTTTCTACCCTGCCCCCTTTTGCGTTTTGCGCACTTGTTTCTACTGTTTTCTTGTGACTCGGTTCTACCGAGTCACAAGATGGCTGCCAACACTTCCTGGTTTGGAGTGTTGACAGCCAATTAGCATACAGCTCGTGATCGGGAGGGTGCGCGGATCCTCCGCTGCCATAGATATATATGTGTTTTTACTTTTGATTTTCTCAGCAACTACTTAACGGATTTACACCATTTAACAAAAGGGTTCTCTCTGAACCAAGAACTACCTCTTTGCCAAATTTGGTGTAATTCCGTTCAGCAGTTCGGGCTGTAGCCGTGTCTAAAGTTTCCTAAGGAAAATTGCATGGGGAAATCACGTTTTGGGACCCCCTTTTTCTCGGCCCCCGCTTACCGAATCACCCCGAAACATTCAGGACAGGAGCAGACCGGAGCGGGCCATAAGTTTTGAGAATTTCGCGAAGATTCGTCAACCGGCGCCAAAGGTATTGGAAATAGAATGTTGCGAATTTCCTATGGAAAATATGTCCTAACTATAACTATCTACTGGCGACCGCCAGTAGATAATATATATATATATATATATATGTATATCTATTTATATATATATATATTCACACACAATCCTTCACAGACGGAAGAAGAATGGGTCGCACTCCCGTAGACTTTTGCCATTTTTTCCTTTTATTTCCTCATTCTCATAAGTAGGGAAAAGGCGACAAACCAATGCGTTTCGGTATTCCACAATACCTTGATCACGATCCTAAAACAACGCTTGGAAAAACTAATGCTATACATTTGAAATTCATTACATCATTTCCTGTCTGATGTCACAAGCGCCCCTGAGGATTATGGGAGATGTAGTGTCCCTTGATTTATTAAATTTTTTTTTATAAGTGAATAAAGTGAATATGTTCAATTTTACAAATATAAGAAATAAAGTGCCATAAAGTGAATAAAGTTCCTACAGAACTTTTAGATTGATACAAGGCCCATGAGTCCATTAAAAGTTCTTTCTTTTTTTAATTTTTGAAAAGACCTATATTGTTCCCTCCAGTGGGTCATATATGATTCGTTTTCATTGTCCTCTGTATTCAGTACCTCCAGTGGGGTGGTCTTTTCCTAACTCATTAGGGCCCATTCAAACCTTATCATGTTATCTAATTCATATTGATTCTTTACAAATAAGTCTTTTATTTTTGCTTTTTTTTCTCTTTCTATTTTTCAATTCATTAGGGGAGTTGATTCATGAGTCAAAGATGAGTGTATAATTCTTTGGATTGATTAAGGCCATGGGGTGTCAATGTTCACAAATTAAGGATATGTAGCAATTCTTTTTGACGCAAAGTTTTCTCTTTATTTCCACCACGCTCATTAATTGGCACTGTTTCGATCCCATAAAACTTGAGCACCTTCCAATCACTTTGGTGATATTGCTCCATATGTTTCGCCACCGCATTTGTTCTGTCCTTATTAGTTGTGGCTCTGACGTGTTCCATTATTCGCTTCTTCAGTTCGCAGATTGTACTGCCCACATACTTTAGTGAGCAGGGGCATTCCATCACATAAACTGTAAATTGAGTTTTGCATGTAATTAGTTCTCTAATTTTCCAGATTTTGTTGTTGGCCAATTTGATTTTTGTTGTCGGTTTGGCAATCTGGCAGACCTTGCAAGTGTGACACTTTACAAACCCTTTTGTTTTCAGCCATGAGTCATTCTTCTTTTTCCCTACAGTTGATAGAATATGAAGAGGGGAATGTGTGAAGTTCACGTGAATGTATGGGTTTACAGCAGGTGCATTAGTCTGCTGAGCTGTCATAGGACAAGAAATACCCCGCCACAGCTCTATGCTGTAGAGCACATGGAACTGCCTTGTCTGCTGGTGACCTCTTCTCGGGCGCACAACACTTTCATAGCACATGGGTAAAGTAAGGATCTGTTTCCATTATTCAGCAAGGTCCGTTTTTAGGTTTGACTAGCAGCTGCGGCTGCAGAGGTGGGAGCAGGGGTTAATGCAGACTCCGTAAGGCCGGGGTGACTCTCTGCCTGTTCAGAGCGCCTAATGCCCTGACGTGGTCTGTCCAAAAGTCATTAGATTGGCAATCCCTGTCCTTCCGTGTGTGCCCCGATGACTGCCTACCCATCGCGCACCCCTCTGTCCCACTCCTCACACACTATCTGTCCATCCACTCACATAGTCTGTTCATTACTCGTCTATCTCTGTTAACCGAGTCATGGTGCTTGCCTGTCACCTGCATCCTGTTTGTCCTGACCCCCTCTGCCCATCACCAACATCCCCTGTATAAAGCATATGTGTGCCTATCCTGACACCTTGACACGGGTTCTGTTCATCACTTACCCCATGCCTGTTCGGTCAGTCCCTCTATCTACAACCCACAGTCTACGTGCCTGATACACTGTCTATTCCGACAAACACTGTACCTCCATCACCCATCTGTCTCTTCCTGTTCTAATACATGACACGAGATCTGTACATCACTTACCTACCTGCCTGGTCACAGTGTCGGTCCATCACCCCTGCCCCTGCCTGTGTCCATCACACTGTTTTTTCAGTCCCCATTTGTAGATCTCTGACCTGACACATTACCTTTCCATCGCTTGCAGGCCTCACTTTGATCCATTCTCTTTATCTCATTTTTTGTTTCCGTTATTTTCATCACCAATTCCGTCTGTTCTTCTGATTATTACAATTTGCTAATGGTGGTGATAATGAAAAGAGCTTCAATTTTCAGTGGCCTTGTGTATTATTGAGATTATGTGGGGTTCCCTTTGTAGTTAGTGGAGGCGGGGGAGCAGAAACCAGTGCTTGACTGTTTGCATTGCCTGGATGAATGCGTGTCTTGCTAGTGTGTAATGCAGTAGAGATCACAGGGGTGACCTTAGTAGGACCCACGGGGTGTGGAGGGGCAGGGCCAGGGACTGGACGGGGTCATCAGACCTCAGAGTGGTTGACACCTTCCTGCTTTCTCAAATTTGCTTGAAAATGCACCATTTGGCCACTCTTTTTTCAAAATGTTCTCAGGGGGAAAACCCCCCCGAGCCCCCCCTAGGTGGTTCAGTGAAGTACGACACTTGTTTTACGCCACACCACTTTCAAATGTCACCAGCCGCCACTGCCTGTGAGCTCCTTTTACTCTTTCTGAGTTTTACAGTTCTAAATGGGTAATGCTTGATTTCTTGTTTTCTGCCCGCCCCGGTTGACGGTCATTCAGTTCTGTTTGCTTTCTGCTCTTGCTACTGCCCTTTTCAGTGCTGGGGTCTGCTGTAATATAGCAGTGTCAAATCAAATCAGGGATAGTGAGTGACTGCAGCTCCTTGTTACTGTTAATTGATGCCCATAGATTGATCCACTGAACAGGGCTCCGCTCCTTGACATTTTTATGTATAAAGGTGCCAAATGAATGTGTTTGTTTGCATTTTATGATTACTTTGTATTATTCTCCACCAAACATGTTTGGGAATATTAGTGGCACATAGGCATTATTAAACTCAGGGCCAGGTATATCGGATTAAACTATATAGAATTTTACCGAGGACGCCTCACTTCGGTATTCCTGTGAAATAGATGGGAAATGGCACATATTAAATCACTGGAGCTAACTCTTGCGATGTAATGGGCATAGGCCCAGAACCAGTTATGTAACCCAAATGCAATCAATGTAAATTATTTATAGGGAGTTTGCACGTTGTTCCCATGAATTGTTGAAAAAATGTGCAACGAAATGAGGACTAGAAAGTCTGATACAACGTAATAAAATGTTCAGGGAGTTTAAACACCGCCAAAATATATTCTAGAAATAAAGTGGACCACACCCTGATTTTAAAGTGCAGTATACCAGTAACCCGGTTGAAAACATAACAACGTTTGAAAACAACTGTGCAGTGGGAGGAACAACCAGATATTCTTCCCAGGGAATGTTGATATAAAAGCAGATTGCCTTAGTAATAGTGTTCACTGTTCAATAGGATTTAACTCTAACTTCGAAAAGGACATTTGAGACATTTACCCATTGATTTTCTGGAGAAATGTGTAAAAATAGTATATTTTAAGCACATTGTGGACCAAAAATGTCACAGAAAAAATGTTTGGGTTATAAAGGTTGATATACAGACTCCAATTAACACAGGCATTAACACACAAACAAATTACAGAGACATGATGTAGACACAGAAGTAAACACACAGACACATACTAATTCTCTCCATAATCAAAGGCAGGTAACTGCGAGAAAGCTGTAACAGGAGAGGACTTTTTGGGGCAGTCAGCAGCAAAACAGTACGACATATTAGTTACATGCAATTGATGGCTCACGGGACAGTGTGAATATATGGTGAGCCCTTAAATTAGGTACATTTTTGTGTCTCTCTTTGGATTTGGCCGTTATGTAGCTACATCCTAATTCAATACCTTCAGGAGTTGCTACCCAATAGGCGGCCTCGGTAGTAGTCGACGGACTAAGTGGTCCGTGCTTCGAAATAAACCAGACTACAGAGCAGAGTGTGCCCAAAGAAGACTTTTGACCTGGGGTGCTGGCCACCCAGCAGCCCCTGTTAGTAGCGGACTCAGCTGGCGCTTGCCAATACACAGGTCTGTGATATTCGTGTTTGTGTCCATTAAAAGACAACTGATCTGACACTAGGAAGATCGCCAGGCTCTCACTGTGAGGTGCACATTTTAATGAGTGGTTCGTCATAATAGGATTCCTATACAAATAGATCTGTCTAATACTCTCTGTAGTTATATTAGGAGAAAGGGAGGTATTGTAGATTTTTAAGCCACGTGGTAATTGTTAGTCAGTCACATATGTGGCAAGAAGGAGAAACTAATTATACAATTTAGCTGTTCTCAACTTGAAGACAACCATGGGGGTGTAGTTATGAGAGGGGACTGCCTGTCTCTAGCTCTACCATGGCCTACATATAAGATGTGAATCCAGGATTCACCTTTTCCTTTGTCTTACTAGAATCCTACAAGGATGGAACTTCTGACAGCATGAACTCCATTTCGTGACTGCTAGAGAATGAAGGAGAGACCAGTGCTGCACCCAATTGGATCACCAGCTGTATTATCAAGGAATTCGGTCACACTAAACTGCTACCACCTGCCTTCTCAATTGGAAGTATTGTAAACAGGAGAAGCATCTAAATGATCCAAACTGGAAAGAGCCTGATGGGATTATCTAACTGCAGTACCCAGGGCTGGTTCTTCCTGGATTCTCTCCACTGCCAGTGATATAAGTGACAATCACACCTCACTGCACCTGAGGGTCAATTGCGCGTCATTATACCTCATAGAGTGCTGGCACTTCACTCACACAGACATATGCCCAACGTATTATGGTGAATGCATTTTGGTGGAAACAAGAAATAAAGCCTTCTACTCCTCAGAGGTGCATATTTTCAACCTTGGCGAATGAAGGGCCAAGTGCTGATTCAAATGTTTTTTTGCCCTTTCTTATTTTTAGTCTTGCTGTCAGAAACCAGGTCAACTTTACTGATGGGTAAGGTCTGTTTCCTTATATTTTAGTGCTCTTTCACATTGACACTAACTCCAAATTCTACTGTGCTCCCTTCATAATGTAGACTTTTTGATTGCAAACTGTTACAGATTAGATGAGATAGGTATTACTGATTTGATTGCACTTTACAATGACCAGGTGAAACGGGGCACCAATAACAACTGCAAGGGTCTTCCGTAGCAGCTCTAAAAAATCAGCAACAACGTTTTAATCGCAAGGACATAATTAACTCTGGAATAAAGACAGATGCACTCTTACCCATAGATTTCAGATGGCTTTAAATTGCAAAAAATATGGGTGTGTATGTGTGAGGGCTGAAAGAAACATGCTGAAGAAACATCTTCCCTAGACCATACTCCGTATGAAAATGTGCTGTGTCATAACAATAAAGTAATTTCTGAGAAGTAACTATAAAGTAACCTGAAAGTACCATAAAGAAATTTCTGGGAAGTAAAAAAGAAAAATGTTCCATTCCAATATTCAAGAGCTACTAACATTGCTGACATCCTAATTTCATGGGGAGGATCAGGCTTTGAGGAGATGGATTATATCAATTTATAAACTAGCCACTTCTTCCAATGCATAGCACAGTGCCCTTATTTCTACTCTCCTTCACCATTTCTCCCTCTCTATATCCATTCTGATTACAACACATAAACATGAGGTAATTTAAGGTCTTTCAGTTTAATATTATCTCTATAAACATGCCCACTGAACATGACAGGAGGTTTTATAAATTACTTCAGGCTTTTGTTTGTGATTCTGTTTAACAGTTTATTAAAATAACCCCTTGTGGAGATTTGTATTCTGTTTCTGTCTTCTGTTTCTTAAAAAACTGGATGAATTATCTCTTTCTAATGAAACACTTGCTAGATCCCCACATCCCATCACATCACAGAAAATTCATTCCTATCCCAATCCTTCTGTCTTTGCCTTAGAGATGGATGTGCTATCCTATATGTATAGGAAAGTGTCTTTACTGTTGTAAGAGCAGGAATTATATGTGTTTTGGTCTTCCAACCTCTCTCCAGCAACCCTGCTGACCAACTGCTTTTGCTATAGACTCACAGATGAGTCAACATTGTTCCTAGAAGAAAGAGCACATTTAATCTTGGCGATACTGATCCAATCACTGGCCATCCAGATCATTTATCAGGTGTGACGGTGACCTTTTATGGCATTAACCTGTTCAGTAGTTTTCTTTCCTAGGCAGTGCCAATCCTGAAGGAATGAGAGGATATCCCAGAAGCTGGTTTCCTACACAAACTAACCACTGACCCTGCTCAAATCTGGCTGATGACCCAAACCAGGCCAGAATTGAGGGGAAAGGGGAAGTGGATAAAAGAAGAAGAAAATAGCATTCTCCTCTAGTTTGGTATTTCGGTAGGAAGGCACTTCTCACTGATCCATTTCTGGTGGCCATGACTTGTTTCTTTGTGCATTTGACAAATAAAGAGAGATGGTAAGCAATGGTGCTCTGATACAAAATGTAGAATAATCCAGTTGCAACCCCTAGACTCATCTTGCCAGGTGCTTCCCTGATCTCCACTTTAGACTTTGACCTTTTGAGTGAAGAATATATGGCTTGATGAATCCTAGAACAACACAAATGAGAATGTTACGAAATAAAGGCAAAGTGACAATCAATCTATCTATCTATCTATCTATCTATCTGTCTGTCTGTCTGTCTGTCTATCTATCTATACACATATATACATATATATGTACACATATATTTACACATACACACACAAACACACACACACACACACTCACACACACATATATGTATTACCTACTGGTGGTCACCAGTAGGTAGTTATAGTTAGGGCCTAGTTTCTATAGGAAAAGCATTTTTTGACTTGCCTATATCCTTGGCGCTGGTTGACAAATCTTCACAAAATGTTCCCAAAAAAGTGTCATAGTAAGTCTTGTTGTGCATGGGAAGTTAAGGGTGATCCGTTAAGTAGGGGCTGAGAAAAAGGATGCTCCCAAAAAGTTTGTTTTCCCATTTTAATTCCTGTAGGATGCCTAGTTGAACCAACAGCCTGAACTGCTGCACCTAATTACACCAAATTTGGCAGAAAGGTAGATGTTGTTACGCAGATTGATCTCTTTGTTATTTGGTGCAAATCTGTTTAGTAGGTTTTGGGAAATTTAAAAAGAAAAAGTTAGTGATATCTCTGGCTGCGGATATTTCACGGCAATTTTGCAATTGATCGTGAATGTGCACACCAACAGGAATCCTCTGATTGGCTAGACGCAACCTGAACAGAAAGTTGTGGCTGCAATTTTATCGATCGGGAACGGTTCTTGGGGATGAACATTTCTGTGAAAGTTAACATAAAGGGTCTGGGTGGAGGTACTCTGACCACGTTTGAGAATTAGGGTTGTCAGTGACACAAGTTATGTGTCCAAAATAGTTTTTTAAAATTCTTACAAGATATTCGCGATGACACCACAACCGCCTGTGCGCCCCAAATGTACCGTCACGGAGACATTGTGATTACCAACGCCCTCGTGAATATTGGTGAAATATATAAAAAATATATATGTATATATACGGACACTTGCCAACAGTTTTACTTATACACTCACACATCCACTCAGAGAGAAACTCACATACTGATGCAGCCACATAGAGACTCACTCAGACACAGACACACCCACTAAAAGACCCACTCAGACAGTGACGCACTCACTCACAGACACTTATACACCTACTCACATACTCACACAGAGACTCATGCACCCATTCACATATCCAGTCAGATACCCATGCACCCACTCACATTACCACTGTGACACTTATGCACCCAGTCACAGACCCACTCATAGACTGATTCACCCGCTCAGAAACCCATTCAGACACTCATGCACCCAGTCACAGACCCACTGAGAGACTCATGCACTCATTTATATACCTATTCCGGGACTCATGCACCCACTTGAATACCCACAGAGAGACTCATGCACCCATTCACAGACTCCACTCAGAGAGTTATGCACCCACTGAGAGAGACATGCACCCACTCACATACCCTCTCAGGGACTCAAGCACCCACTCACATACCCACACAGAGACTCATGCAGCCACTCACATACCCACTCAGATACTCATGCACCCACTCACAAACCCACTCAGAGACTCATGCACCCACTCACAGACCCACTGAGAGACTCATGTGCCTACTCACATACCGACTCAAAGAGTTATACACCCACTCACAGACCCCTACACACAGATGCATTGTTATTCTTATGCAGTCACTCACACACTCACTCAGATACTTATACACCCACTAAGAGATGTAGTAACAAACTCATGCATTCACTAGCAGACCCTGTTAGAGAGTGAGATACTTACTTACAGACCCACAGAGACACTGATGCACCCAGTGATAGGCCCACTCAGACACTCATGCACCCAGTCACACACCTAGTCAAAGATAGATGTGCCTACTGACAGAGCTAATAAGAGACTTATAGTGACACTCAGCAAACCACTGACAGACCTAGTCAGACACAAATACATCCATTCACAGGACACACTCAGACTGTCATGCACTCACTCAAAGACCCATTAAGAGTCTGATGCACCCACTCACAGACCCTTTCAGATAGTTATGCATGCACTGACACATCCACTCAGACACTCACTCATCCAGTCACAGACCCACTTAGACCCTTATGCACCCACTGAGAAACTCAGTGAGATGTTCACACAGCCAGTCACATAACCCAGTCAATTATTCATATACATTGTTTCAGAGACGTTCAGAGACTGCTATATGTTTTTGTAGGGTTATTTAGATAGTGATTTATCTAGTGTGATGGTTAGAATGAATTATGTAGTTATACATTTTGAATGTGAGGGTAGCAATTGAATTCCTGCTTGTGCTTTGCATTTTTGCGACTTATTCATGATCTTCGCGGTTACTGTTGTCACTGTGAACACGAGAAATTGGTTTTAAAGATAGTTTTTATAGACTCTCACTAGAAAAACATGAGTTTCAACTGTACAGTAATAAAATCCTACTGTCTAAAATACTGCAAATAGTGTGCATATATGTGTTGTACACTTTATGACAAAAGGCACGTTTGTCGCATTTACCAACGTCAATGCGATGCCAGGCGTCACAGCGAAAACAGAAAATAGGTTTGAAAGATGGTTTTTATAGAAACTCTTTAGAAAAACATGAGTTTAAACACATTTTTATACTGTCATGTAGATGGTAGTGTGTGTAGTGTAATGTTTAGTATTATTTTTTTAGTTATAATTTTTGAAGATGCTGGTGGCTGTTGAATGTGTGCTTTTGTTTTGCTATTTTGCGATATGTTTGAGATGACGGCTACATCTTCGAGAAGATTCAACACCTGCTGTAGTTCATTTTGTAACTAGTATGGCTGTTCTAGAATGTGCTGTGAACTTGTGACCTACTGGTTCTAGTGGGTTTCATTGGAGATTGTGCTGAGGGTATATTGGGGGAAGGGTGTTAAAGAGACAGTAATTACTTTTTACAATTTGGAGAGGTTCAGGTTCATTGTTTTATAAGGCAGGTAAGATTAGCTAGTGAGCATTTTGCAATAAACTTTACTATGTTGTTAAATATATAGAACTATAAATGAAAGTAGGTTTTCTGATGCCTGTTTTTTGCGAAGTCATCATAATTGTCACGATTATTGAAACAAAGGCATGCATCTAAAAGGAGTAGAAAGGGTTAACAGACAGTAACCAATGAGACATAAAGATACAACAACAACAAAATTAAAGGAATGTTTTCATTCACTGACTTTTGCAGCTTTAGGTGATGCAAAGTTCAGAAGGTTGCCATTTATAGTTGCTTTGTATGACAGTGGCGTGCAATTCTTGTGCTAAGTTTTTATAAACCGTGAAAGTATTGCATCTATCTAATAAGAGAAAAAGAAACACATTTGCCAACGCACTCAATTTTCTGGTATGTCATTTACATTTTTATTAAAAAACCAATTAATTTGCAATGTTATGAAAGAGTTTGAAGTATAAAAAAGTATTTAAAAAAGTTATGATGGTTTATAACTGATAGTATGAGTGTGTTTATATAGCCCATAATAGGTGACTAAGATATAGTTTGTTTCAGGTGCATATTAAGGGCATTTTAGGTGTCTATGTAGTTAGTTTACAAAGTGTTTCCATGAAGCTGTATATTGCAGTTGAGCTTCTTTAGTCCAGTCTGTAAGTGACAAAAGAAAAGATTGCACACTAATGGTTACAGTTCCATCTAATAATGTACTATAAGATGTGAAGGTTTTATATGTGTATAAATGATGTGCTGGTCACTATGAATATTTGTAATAGAACTCTTAGAATTGAAAGTGGAAATCATGCACTGTAAGTGTTTATTCATCATGAAAATGTCAAAGGTCGCAGGTATGTTTTCTATTCTGTTTAGTGATGCTTTTGTCCAGTGCTTAATTTCACTTCTTGCACTTGAAAAGTGAATACGTCAGAACCTCCTTGAGATCCAGGCCGTAGTTTCACGCCGACCGTAGGTCAGCAGCTGCAGCAGAGAGCTCAGCATCGAACGGCAGGAGGACGCCCAACGCTCAGACGCCATTCCCCTGCTCCCCCGCTTGGTCTCTGTGTGGGTGCTTCGGGGGGGTCCGGCGCGGACCAGACTCCTGCCCCCAGCCATGACCCGGCTCCCGCTTCTCGCCTCTCGACCCCAGCTCTTTCCTGCGCCGGCTGAGCAGGGGGGTCTTGCATCATCAAGACGGTTGCTGGCAGGCGGAGCGCCAGAGCGCCGGAGCGCCAGAGTTGGAGCGGGCC
>CAWUFW010028442.1:0-21847 GCA_963921515.1 Calotriton arnoldi | reverse complement strand
AGTCCTCCCTTCCCACCCAGCCAGCCAGATATCCCACCATGGAACGTGCTTGCATTGCAGGGAGTGGAAGTTGTCTCTCAGGATGTCAGTCAGTGGTGTCCTGCTGTTTGTTGGTGCACAGTTCCCAGCATGCCCTTGTGCTCCCCACAGCAGTAGCCAGTGTCAGCCATCTTGTGAGTCCTTCTCCACTCCCTGTGATGTGAGCATGGTTCAGGGTGGTGTTGATGGGACAGTTGTGGGGGTGAGCTATGTCTGTGACTGTGACTCCCATCATGCTATTGCCTCCACCCCACTTGCCAGCATTCCCATACTTACTTGCTTTTGTGGGGAGTTCAGTGTGTGTGGGTGTGAGGGCAATGGCAAGATGGCTGACAGTGGTGTCCTGCTGTTGGTTGGTGTGCAGTTCCCAGCATGCCCTTGTGCTCCCCACAGCAGTTGCCAGTGTCAGCCATCTTGTGAGTCCTTCTCCACTCCCTGTGATGTGCGCATGGTTCATGGTGGTGTTGATGGGACAGTTGTGGGGGGCAATATGTGTGACTACGACTCCCATGATGCTATTGGCTACACTGACTTGGCCAGCATACACAGAATTCCTTCCTTTCAGTGGTCTTCACTGTGTGTTGGTGTTGTTGTGGTGGCTACATGTCTGGATGTGTTTGTTAGTTCTATTTGTGCCACTGCCTAGCTGTAGTTGTGTTTGTACATGTGATGGCACGGTTGAATGTGACTTTTTGATGGCATGTGTTGTGTTTATCTGACTGACATACACATTTTGGGATGATTCTGTTCTGGTTGCTGTGTAATTGCTATGAGTGCATGGTTTGACTCTCCCTTGACAGTGATGTGTGTGTGTATTGTGGCAGAATATTGTGTACATTTGTTGTGTACTCACCAGGCTCTGGGATGTTCTCTAGTCCATATACGCTCACTGGCGGAAGGATGGCCCGCACCTTCTCCTCCCAGGGCCTGAGGTATGCTGGCTTGGCAGGAGGGCCACTGCCGGTGTATTGGCTCAGGAGGTAATCTTTCTTGAGCAGCTCCCGGACCCTCCTGCGCACGTCATACCACCTGTTCTGGATGTCGGTCTTTGTGCGCAGACATGGTGATTGTGCGTTCACCCTGTTGATGATCCTCTCCCACATCTTGGTTTTCTGGGAGATGGGGGTCTGTTGGACCAGTGTGCCAAACAGCTGTGGCTCTACCCTGAGGATCTCGTCTACCAGGACTTCCAATTCACAATCTAGGAACTTGTGATTCTTCTTGGGGGCATGGTGATGGGTGGTGATGGTGAGTGATGTGTGTGTTGGTGTGCAGGTGAGGGTGTGTGAGTGTGTGTTTTGCTGGGTGTATGTGAGGTAGGTATTTGTTGGTGTGCTGATGGTGTGTGGCTTGTGTGAGGGATGAGCTGTGGGTGTGTGGTTGCTGTCTCTTGGGTGCTGGCAGTGGAATGGCATTTGCAAAGGATCATGGTTGGGATTTGTGTCCTTTATATGGGTGGAGTTGTGGGTGTGTCTTTGTTCTCTGTCCCCACCCCCCAGTATTTATTGGCTTTGTAATTGCTTGTTTGGCCTTTTTTTGTGTGATTTTTCCTTTGTACTGTCTGTGCATGTTGGAAACGGTCTTGTGACCGAGTCGGACCCTGCATTTGTCTCGTACGGTGTTCTCCGTTTCGTTCACGCTGTGTTTGTGCAGTTTTCTATGCTGCGTACGCGTCGGTCGCGGTGTTTTTGTTACTTCGGCTCGGTTTTGTATGCGTGTCGGTCGTACGGCTTGTCCTCCGTCCGACTCGGTCGTGGTTTTCGCGCCTTGCATCGTACTTTGCGGTTTGGAGTTCGCGTGTACGTTTCGGTCGGATTTGTTCCGGGTGCGTGTCGGTCGGTTCGATTCGCGTGTTTTTCCGGCCGGATTGCTGTTTTCCGTGCGGCTCGGTCGTTCGGCTTGGGTTCTGTACGTGTCGGTCGGATTTTGCACGCTTTGCATCGTACTTGGCGTGTCGGGCGCCACAGGTACGTGTCGGTCGGAATAAATTCCGGCTCCGAGTCGGTTGGTGCTTTTTCCGGCCCGAATCGGAATCGACCCCTATGTATTGTATTGTAGAAAACAGGCCTTTGACAACAAACAGGATACACCTAAAGAAAAGTTTTTACTGAAGTCAAATATTTTTATTAGTCATCTGTTGATGTACCCTGAAGTGCAAAGCCAGCAATAGGGCGTCGACGAATTTTCTGAAAACAACTACTCTATTTTTTTTTTTAGTCTAAACGCTTCAACGATTTTTTGCCTAAATATTTTGCATGTATCTTTTCGAATAGTTTAATTGCACATCCGTGTATCCCCTTCCCATTACCATGGCAGCGCAACACTTTCCTCTTATCTGTATTTTGTTTTCCTCGTACACAAGCCGCTAAACAGAACCCAACAGATAGAAGGGGGCCATGTATTTGCAGAATATGTCACATACTCATATCGCTGGTAGGCTCTTGCAAAGATGGAAACATAACCCAGGCATTTAATTTGTAATAAATTGTATGTGTGCCACGAAGAATCATGTGGTATTATTCTAGCACGGCTTATGTATACTTTTATTCTGAAAGATAAAAGCACTCAGTGTGATTCCTTTGCTTTCATTCTCTGATGGGCAGAAAATATAGAGATTTTCTCTTCCTGGATAAATGAGACATCAGGTCCAGGTGGTGAGTGTGGATGGCTCAAGGCATTTTTGTACCTGTCAGATTTAATGATTTGGCTGAGGTGATATTATTTTTCATACTGCATACCTCCAGCACCGAGCTGAAGCTGAGAAGAGGATCAGTGTGAACAGATACAACACGGTCAGTCTCTCCGTGCAATCTAACGATATCATGAAGGCTTTCTGACGGTGATATCCAGCAAGGGTTATACGTTTAATAGCATATAACATATCAGCTATAATACGTGAATTTGAACCGAGTTTTAATGGGCAAAAAGAGAGAACAAATCGAGTATGTGTCTCTTAAAGGAAGCGCTCTCTGGAAATCCTTACCTGCGTACGTGTCAACCTCAAAACTAAATAAGAAACACTTTTAGGAAGGGACTAAGGCACATTGTTCTTACAAAAATGTAATTTTAAGCGAGTGTTTCTACATTTCTTGTTGATGAACTTTCTTTTATTGCTACCTCGCAGCCTATGCACATTTTTAGAGCCAGGTAGAAACCTCTCAACTGTCTTTAAGTGACATTGGCCTAGGGTCATTTACCCATCATACTTCACTGCATCATAAAAGCGCTAACCCAGCACTGCATTTTAGGGACACTTCCCACGTCACTGCATGTACTATTCTGAGACCCAACACTGCATCTTAGCAATAATAATCCACCACACCGTGTACAATTCTTGGGACGCTCGCTCACCGGACTCTAGGAATGCCTATATTATATCACACTGTGATAAATCTTAGTAATGAATAAAAACAAGCACTGGCAAAGCCAATAGATCATGCCTTTCCGACCTATTTTGGCTCTGCCAAAGCCTTTTGTTCATGCTGTACAGGTTCGGCCAAAATGTAAATGCGCAAGAAGACACCGGCAGCACCAGCAGCACCGCGGGAACAGTGGGGGACTCCAAACCCCAAGAAGCCTTGCTCTTTGGCTCCCTTCTGGTTGGGGGAGGGGCTGCCCGACGCGCTAAAAGCGCCATCGCCTTCCCGCTGCACGGGACGCGCGGGGGCTGCACCCAGACAAAGCCCGGGCCAAGGGCGGGTCCGTCCTTGCCCGTCATTGCAAGGAAGAGGCAGGGCAGGGCCACCCCCTTTGATTCAAGTGCCATCCAACTGTGAGTTCAACCCTCCTTGACTTTGATTCCATCTTTGACTTTGTATTTGCTTTTTGACTCTGTTCTTGGCCCTTAATAGCTGCCACACTAGTTGAGCACCTGAACTTGACCCATTCGGCCCATTTATTACTTTGGGGTCGCATATTACTTGTCTTTCAACCTCCTGGGTTGCTGGTAGCCGCTTGCGGCCAGCTTGTTTGCTGTTTTTGACCCATGTGTTGTTTATTTTTTGCAGCATAAAACCGTTTTTTGGTGCAGGTATAGCGTGGGTATAGTGTAGGTATACTTACTTGTGATCAGTTCTGTAGCTCCTTGTTGCTTACTGTAGTTGTGATCTGTGACTCCCTAGACTGCTTGTCGGGTCTACTAGCATTAACTTTTTCTCTAACTACAGACTAAAAAGGATTTAGGGGAGTAACTCTGGCTAAATTATAAGATTTGTAAGGCATTAAAACCCACAATTCATCATGGGGAAAAGGAAGTCCAGAGACTTTGAAAACGGGGATGGAGGGACACAACCGAAATCAAAATAAAATAAAATTAGCAAAGCGCGTAAGTCGGCAGGAGGTAATTGTGTTCTTGATCGCATAGATGACCTTCTTGTTGAATGCGAAGATATCCTATCTCCGCCAGCCGACACACCATTGAACCCCTGTCCATCGTGCTCACCAATCCACTCCAGTAGCTCAAAGTCCTGTAGGCCCAAACGTATTCCTTCTATGTTTAGAAAGCCCAAAACACGCAGCTCGAAAAACTGTTCTCAGGACCACTCACTAGCACCCACCGTTGTTGTAGAAGAGGCAGATGTGGGAGAGGGGGTGCTAGACTCTGAACTCTCAGTCAGGGTCCCTGGCAACGCCTTAGTTGTTAGTAATTTAACCACCGATCTAACCCTCTCTAATAGGTTCCTCCCGCTTCAGGTCATTCATGAGCCCCCAGTGATAGTGGAGATGGGGCCAGGTGAGCTTCGTAGCCTAGATGATGGGAGACAGGAAGTAAGAGCAGACCAAGGGTCCCGAGACACTCCAACATGGTCATTATGTGAGACTGCTATTGGCGACCAGGACCTTAAGGGCCAGGACCCACTTAAGACTATAGCCGATCTGAGGTCAGGGGTAGATAGTTTGAAAAAGGCAGTTCAAGAGCTAACGGATCAAATTAAATTGTTAATTAAAAAAGGTGACATCGAAGCTCAACTGCCCAAGAGGCTTCCCATGAATTCTTTGATCCGTACAACTACCCCTGATAGTCCTACTGTTCCATCTCTAGGCTTTGTTTTCAAATGTAATCTGCAAGAATTCCTCTATCCCCATGCCTAGGAACACAGCGCCCTATGTTAAAACAGCTCACAGTCCAACTCCAGTCCAGTTGCCATCTAGTGGCCCACCAATCCCTCCCCCTATTGATACTCACCTTTGTCGAGGTATACCTAGTAGGCGAGTCACACCACAAGGACCCCCTAAGAGTATATTTCTGAGCAATGTCCCTAGATTGTCGCCTACCACAAGACATGAAAACGAAGTCTCCCTTATTAACAAAAGTATTCATTGAATACGCCACGTGAGGGGGTTCTGATCAATAATCAGGGAGGACATCTAGGGGGCCAAAAGAATTAATGGAACTAATTCCACGACAGATTGTATAGAATTGCTCTTTGAGAACCTGAACCTTGCACATGATTTAATTGCATTAGAAACTAGGTTCAATCCTTCCACTTCTATGGGGATACAGATGAAATATTGCCCTGTAATGCATCCATTGCTGCCAACTACCCATAGCCTGGCTCGTCTGCAGACCCCTGGTTCAAGTCTTGATGTTAATGATTGACTTGTACATCCAACCTTCCTAGCAGGCTCTATATCACTCCCTTTCGCCCCAACTCCACTTATTCCTGTGACAATCTGCCTCGATGACTTAACCCCACCCTAAGCAACGATCTTGGTCACCTTAACTTGCAACGGAAATCTGACTGCAACCAGTTGCCGTAATGAGGGGGGTAGCCCCGAGCAACATGGGTCGGGCTCCCAGGGAGGAGGTATGGGAGAGGGTGATATTCCTGTTTTTCTAGGTAATACAGACCACATGACCAAACTCTCTCTACTGTCATGGAATGTTGCCGGGGTGAGACCAAAACTTGTACTTGCCCACTGGATCCAATACGTGGAAAGGCACGACATCTGTATTCTCCAAGAAACGTGGAGCCCTTCTCCCATCTTTATATCCGGGTATATTACATTCCATCGCTCTGCCACCGCTAGTAAATCTGGGCGCCCAAGCTGAGGTTTACTAATTCTAATCAAAACTGATCTCCACTGTTCTGTTAAAGAACTTAAGACCAATAGACCGGACATACTAGCGGTCCAGCTAAGGGTAGAAGATGGGCTGGTGATGGACCTTTTTAACATGTATGCCAGAGAGACGAAAGCGGGAAGTACATCTTCTACCCTCAAGGAGCTGGAGAACCTCCTAGATGCTAGAGATACTTTATTACCAGTAATAGTCGCAGGAGACTTCAACGTCACCTTTGAACCTTTGGGGTTGGAGGTGTGGCGAGGGAAGAGGTGTGGCACCGCGGCCAGGGTGACTGACGCTGGAATCTGGGGCTCATAGTTCGATCACCGGCTGCAGGTCAGCCCAGCACCATGTGACTCTGGGCAATAGCTTGCTTAATCTTCCCGACGGCCCCCAGCGCCGGGATGCCTTCGGGTAGCTGTTAGCACTTTACAAATACTGGATTTTTTTTTTACCTATGTGGAAGTAAAGAAGAGGAGGAGCCATGGCACATTCCCCCCTTGTATCTTACTCCCATAAAAAAATGGTCTCAAACCGCACTGCAGCTTAATGCAATAACACTTGAATTTGGTTTGAGGGCTGTCAACGGATGAACCAATTCTGACAAGGCAGGAGCAAATACTTTTAATCGGACCACTAATATGAGTCGAATCGACTATTTTTTGTTAGATTTAAGACTGTGGGCGAAAGTTGTTGATATGATTGTAGGGTCTACAACGGATAGTGATCATAACCCCCTTGAGCTAAAACTAATCTCTCCTTTGGCTAGACACCTAAATTCCACTGATATTACTCTCGCCACTAGGGAGGTCCATTCTACCAATAACAATAGGCTTTTTCTGGAGGGGAGACCACTAGAGAGAGTTAGTACCTTTGATTATCTGGGTATAACTCTCTTTGATGACCTCTCCTGGAGATTTCATGTCAAGCGGCAGAACCTACAGCTAAGACATATCTCGGGGGCTTTGATCAAGGAGCATAAGATCTCAGTGAGCAAGCCAATAGCTGCCCCCATTTGTATTTATGATCACAAAGTTGTGGGAGCAGCTTTGTATGGGGTGGAACTCTGGGGGGTTCGAAAAACTGGACGCACTCTTGGTGACCGAAAATAAATTCCTGAGATCACTTTGTTCCCTCCCACAGAGTACCCCCCTGCAACCGCTGCAATTTGATTTGGGTAGATTTACGATTGTGCAAAAAGCTCAGTTACGCCCTTTGCTCTTCTGGCTACGTCTAAAGACAACTCCCGAGCTACGTCCATATGCTGCTGCTTTGGACGAAGTCTATGCCTTAGATCGTCACAAGAAAATTGGTTGGATAACTAGGGTGAAACTACTGTTGTCCACTCTAGGGATGGAAGGCATATGGGATATTGATACCCCAGAATCGCTCCCAACCAAAGCCCAACTTAAGAAACACTACTGGGACTGGGTGGCTCAGTCCCTTATCTCTCATCCAACTGGGGGCCGATTGACCCTTGATTTTATGGAGTTCAAACTTGAAGGAGCATTTGAGCAATATCTGGATGTTAAACTTGATCGCCCAGGATAGGAAACTCTTCATGCAATTCAGATTTGGTTCCCTCCCTCTTAACACCTTTGTTGCCTCCTGGTCCCAGCACTCTTCTGCATCTGTAATCTGTCCCGGCTCCTCTCTTGCAGCAGAGTCCATCAGTCACATACTTTTTACATGCCCTAGGTACCACCATTTGAGATCCAGGTGGATAGCTCCTATCTGCAAAAAGCTAGGTACCCGCTGTCACAGTGATGCGTTACGTATCTTAAAATCTGACTCCAGCATGCTAATTGTCTGTGCAGTTGCAAAATTTCTAGGTAAAATGTGGGTTAGAAGAAGACACGCATTAACCATGCAACGGACGTAACCCTTTTGCATTTTAATATTTCTTAAATGATTTTATATAAGTAGCTATTTATTAACTTAGTTTTGTACCAAACATGGAATTGTACTGCATGATGAGTCATGCTGTTAACTCTTACGGCATAGACTTTTGCTGCTACGCTTCCTGGTCTTGATTATAATTGTTGTTATCGCTCTTATTATTGTATTAGATAGTTTGTACCGAACAAGCTTTTGGATCTTTGTAATCAATCTTCGGATCCTTTTGAACTTTAAGCACTGGCACTTTCAAGGTCCTAATTTGTCAATTGGGGGCCAGGCAGACTTTACTAACTCTAGGCTCCTGCTTTTGTATGATGGTTATTAATTTATTAAATCGAATGCACATGCACTTTTGTGGACCCTTTCTCTCCCCCGGAGCTTTAGGAAGTCTGGACTCCTAGAAGGAAAATCCACTTGTTATTACGGACTGTTTTTTAAAAATTGATTGTTTACTATGTCTGAACTGTATTGCATGCATGTGATACTTTTATGGCCGCAATGGCCGAAATAAAGTTATTGACTGACTGTAAATGATGTATAGCGTGATCAAAAAGAAAAAGAAAAGGCGCAGTGACGTGGCTTTTGACCGGTGTGTGTCCTTTTGTACGCGCACGTTTCCATCGTGATGTTATGTGCAAACATGCGTAATTATGCATTCACGTGACACGTGGCACAGGTGCCTTTTATTTATTTACTAATCCGAGGTAGGTAGATTGTTAAATAACAAAGAATTATGAAAATGAAGTAGTGTAAAGCAATTTTGCTGTCTGGCTCTCCAAAAAAACCTAAAATAAAACAAAAAATAGAACCGTTGGGGGGAGAGGGACGTAACAGAGAGCGGGTCGGACTAGCAGGTGGGGGAAGCAAGGGATGGAAGCACACAAGAGAGGGAGCATCACTGGGAGTGAGGGGCACAGAGGAGGGAGAGAGCTCCACTGGGCGAAGTGAGATGCATATGGGTGAGAGCAACATGGAGCTTGGGGAGAGAAGCACACAGATCAGAGAAAGCTGAAAAACACATGCATTCTCATGGAATACTTAGACAAACAGAAACAAGCCTTCCTCTAAGCAGCAGTGAGCAGTGGAAGGTCCTAAGTCGAGAGCTTATGCTCAAGAAGAGGGACAAACATAAGATGGGCAAGGCAAACAGTTGAATATGAAGCAAGAAAATGTGAGTGACAATAAAGCCAACCCATGGTAAGAGATGGGTGGACTTTAAGTTCTTGGTAAACTGACAATAGGCCATTTGCAACCAGACAGCTTGTGCTGACTGATAACCTCGACATAAAAATACTGTTATCTGAAGAGTTTCCATGTTTGAGCAGCACCAATGGTGCCATGCTGGAAGAAAACTTTGAATTTACAACTTTGATTCAGCTTCTGTACTGCACAATGTAAGGCCATTATAGTTCATTTGACTCCTATAATTATCCTCGCATTCATGTGAATGCCTTGTGTTTGCAATATCCATTAAAAGCAGACAGCTTAAAAAGTAGAAGCTGTTTTCCAACACAAAATTGCTACGAGGGCTCATCAGCGCCAGTATTGCCCAAAGCAGTACATTCCATTTCAACTTGGTGGTGTCCTTTTGCATAACCCAAACCACTATTCCATGCTCTGATGCACTGCGATGACAGCAGTGGTGAGACTGTTTCACAGGAGGTACAAAGGCTCTGAAGGGGGACACAACTTCAAAGCTCATGCTCCTGTCCTCCCTTAATCATACACCAGTGCAATAAGTAGCTGGTGTTTTAGTGCTGGCTGTGCCACTTAAAACCACACTGTAGAAAATCATTCTCAGATTAAAGAGGGTCTGATAGAATAGAATAGTAATGCAGGAAGGGATGACTGTTTACAAAATAGCTCTTAAAGTCTAAGAGAATATGTAAGCAAATCAAAAGGCAGGTTTGAGTGTAGAAGCCACCTAGACAGCAAATGAAGTGTGCAAAGCAGTGTGAAGTGTTAGTGTGCCTTAAATTCAGTACAGAGGGGTGGTGTAGTCTCTGTAGAATGCACTGCTGTGTAATGGTTTTATGTCTCAGGATGCTGTGCAGTGTAGTTTCTCTAGGACACAATGTGGTTGGCTAGTGTCTTCAGGAGGCGGTGCAATGTGATGTGTTACACTCTTGTTGGTGCAGTTGTGCAGGTTAGTACTGATGACGCTATTTTCTGATTTATATCAAATTTGCATATTAGCATGAATCTATTGCAATTCAAATTATAACCCTGTGACATACAGAACTATGGGGCTCATTACGATGGCGGGCGGACATGAGTCCTCCCGCCATCGTTGATGTGGTGGGGACCGCCCGGCAGAAATGCGGCGGTCCCACCACACATATTACGATGTGCCCACCAGTATGACGGGCGCATCCCGGGCATTTAACATTGCGGACGGTGCTGCAGGCTGCAGCACCGTTCGTAATCTTAAAACGGCATGCACTGCATTTCCCTGCACTGCGTAGCAGGCACCATGCGGTGCCTGCCACACAGTGCAGGGAAATGCATGGTACCCCCCCAGTGCAGCAACACCTCCCCCCGGAACAAGGGGCCCCCGCAACAGGGCCCCAAACCCCATCCCCGCCAGCCTTTCCATGGCATTACTGGTCACCAAAGAAAAGTCCTCAACAGATAGACTCATCTGCGTGACTACATTTGGAGTACACACCAACCAGGTCTGCAAGCTAATAACAAGGAACTGGGATATTATTAAAAGCAATGACCCAGAGACCCCAATGTTTGCTTTCAAACGGGGCAAGAATGTTAAAGACCATCTGATTCGCTCATCCACAGAAAGCATAGTGCGCACCACAGGCTCACTGTAATCGACCTGGGGATTACCAGAGGTAAAAGGACACTTTAAGTGTGGCAATTGTGTCTCCTGCGTCTTTACATTCAACACCAAAACATTTGAACATGCAAATGTGAAACATACACTAGAATTTTTTGCAAATTGCAACACACGCAATGTGGTGTACTGAATATGGTGTCCTTGCGATATGCCATATATTGGACAAACCCAACAACCCATTAAGGCGAGAATAGGACAACATCGCAGTCGTATCAGGCGCGGTGTGGTCAATGCTCCTCTGGTCACCCACTACTCTGAAAAGAACCACTCCGCAGATGATATAAGATGGCAGGTTATTGATAGAGCCATGATGCCAAAGAGGTGGAGATCTCACACAGATTTTACAACGACTAGAATGTTGTTGGATAGAGAGGACAAACTCTATAGTCCTGGGGTTAAACTCCGCAGAGGAATGGCGGGGTTTTGTCACCACACTAACAAACTAGAACCAGTTCACACACTGCAACTGAACTAGAGTACATCCAGGGAGTCCTATCCTCTGGCCTTGGTCCCACATGCATTCCTTGGTATGACAATGTTTATGTAAATATGTACATGATCCACACTGATAATAATGTGATCCTATGCACTTTAAGTTGCTGCCTTGTGCCAATTAATGTTTGTAATAATATGAAATGATGTCCAAATTTACACAGGGCCAAAATGTAGTTTATAAGATGCTCCGGTTGCAAACAAGCACATGCAAATATCCGATATTCTATTTGACCTTGTTTCATCTAATGAGCACCCGCACTTGTCTAGTTACTAACGTACTCGCAGGTTTCCTGCTGTTTTTTAGGGGTACAAGACCTCATTTGTTGTTTTGCATCATACCACACATTTAGTAACACTGGACACTATTATCCTGCCAACAGTTCCTCATGTGGTTGTTTGGCCACCTGGTACAATGTTGCCACACTAGAATTATTTTCTACTACACTCTTTCTATTTTCATACTTCCATCTGCTTTCTTTTCACCGGTCCTCTCATGTACTGGTTTTTTGTCTATTTCCGCTGTAGATAGCGGAGAACCGTATCACACCGGCAGGCGACACTCCCCAGTAATGCCTGCCACGTAATTGAGGGCCGGCCTTTGGTGGGAACCAAGCCATTATACCCACTGGTACTACCGCGGGATCACTGTCATTGGGCCGAGCAGACAGACACAGCCTGTCCTGCTCCCAGGCGCTGCATCGGCAGACAGGGTTGATCTCCTTTCAACGCGCCTTATAGGTAAGAAGTGGTCACACTTTGCAGGAACGTTCTAACTATAGATAGTTATCGTTACTCCCTTTAATATCTCCCTTCCAATGG
Source organism: Calotriton arnoldi (assembly GCA_963921515.1). Classification (NCBI taxonomy): domain Eukaryota; kingdom Metazoa; phylum Chordata; class Amphibia; order Caudata; family Salamandridae; genus Calotriton; species Calotriton arnoldi. The sequence goes on along the minus strand of CAWUFW010028442.1, from coordinate 9,680 downwards.
CTTACAGGCTTTACCACTTAATTGACTGATTAAATTGGTCGGTGGCACCCTTCTAACCCCAGTACGGAGCGACTGCATCTCCTGCATTTATCCGCCTGTGTTGAACAAACAAGTAAGAACCTTTTTTTCCCTTGCTACACGTCAGCTATGTCGCACACTGTCATGGTCCTTTTACTAGCGCATCCCTCTGTTGTATTTTAGGTATTGATATTCCAGCCTTTTCCCTCGGTAGTTATCCACAACCCACAAGACGGAGCGGATGCACCTCCTGTGTGCATACTTTCCGTATCATTTGGGTAAGCTCTTTACTCTCACTATTGTTAATCATTCTTACGGCGTTTACACTCATTGCCTCAGAGTGGATTTAACACACATCCGCTCTTCTTACAGAGATCGTACCAGGACCGCACGCACTGTTGTGCTGACAGAATCAGGGTTCACCACGTGTAATCTTCACGTTGTGCCATACTACAGGTTGCCAACCATTCTCTACCCTCACATGGGGTAAGCTTGCATTAGTGATCTATATACCATAATTCCTGCTCATTTTCTGTTCTGTATCCTTATGTTACCGGTTCTCCACTAAAACATGACTATTCTCTCACATATATAGTGCCCAGCTGGGACCCTTGTGAGTATCTTTTTTTCTCTTTTCTTCACTCACTTGTGGCACACATCCACTACACGGCTGAGCAAACCACCCTTCAGGTACTATACAAACCTTTGTGCTCCTTTTCAAGCGACTCTGCCCACATCATGGCCACACACTGATTTTATCCCTTTCTTTGTAGATGTCCCTACATTTCTAGGTCCTGAAGAGACCCTACACTGCACAAAGGGTCGAAACGTTGTCGGCAGATAACAAAAGCGAACCATTAAACCAGCGCTTATCATTGTATAAGAAACGCGGTGTACATTTTGTATACTTACAAATGGTCGACTTTATGATAAATTGGAAACCTCGCACATATGTCACAAATATGTCACCAGTACTTTAGGTTCCTTTTTTCACTGGGGACACTACGCACTACTGTTATATCATTTCCATGTACATATTTTGATTTTTTCCAAGAACTATAAAACAATTGATTGTGAAAAACAAAATGTAAGGTGTATGTGGTCTTTTCTCCTTTTGACATCACCCTAACCCTCTTAACATTGCCACTGTGCACTATTATATCAATATCATTTTGATATTATTCCACAGGAGCCATTGTTTGTGTTTATAATCTCAGCCTTTCCATGGCGGCATCGCCGCCATGGAAAGGCCTTTTCCTCACAACATCATAATCTGGAGGAAGGTGCCTGCTAGGCACCGCCACCATTTTAGGCACCCTGCACCGTCCGCCAGGCAATCGGTACGATTGCCTTTGGCGGTGTGGTGGCGGGCGGACTTTGCGTCCGCCGCAGTACCCACCGCCATCCTAATTGGGCGATGGGTAAAATGCTTAGTGATGGCGGAAGGACCGCCACCGCCGACCAGGCGGTGGCGGGCCTTCCGCCATCCTAATCAGCCCCTATGTTTTTCTGACGTATGCTAAACTAGGCCTCAACTCCATTCTGTATTTGTAGGGCTGATGCTTCATAATATTATTCATGTGTTAATATGTTAATATTTTTCATTCACACAGCAAAATGTGTACTGTTTGTTTTGCAATGCCATGTCATTCTCAAGGAACTCCAGCGGCAGCTTACAGATACTTTTCAAGGCTCTTCCAGCTCACACTGTAAGCCATTTTTTTTGTTTGTTTAAATCTGTTTTTATTTTCCGTTTTACAAACAATAACAATTTTAAGGATTGACATGTCAAACAGGTTACATTATCTGATGAGTGTCGCAATCGTACATTGAATCCCGCGTTTTTTCACACATAAAATATTTTGCTTGCCGTATTAGTTAAGCCATTCATTATGAGTTTTTCCGTTGTTTATGTAACCAGATTTGTTCTGTCACCTCAGATGACATTAAGTCAGAAGGGATTCAAAATTATTAATTTAGGGGGATAGTGCTAAGTTGGTGGTATTATATGCTGTTTTAGTATGCTCTATTTTGATTTGTTGTTGAATTGTTACATTTGCTCACCCCATGCTGACAGTGCAATTTCCTTTGCTTTCTGTGGTGAAAATTATTATAAAAAGCCTTCAAATTTTGGGTGAGGCAGACTCTTTGGAGACATTTTTCTGAGCTACTGGGGATGCTGTCAGTTTCTCTGTTGATTTGCTGCACATTCTGAACCTAGGGGTCCATTACGATGACTGGCGGATGCACCTCCGCGATGCTGGCGGTGGGAGAAAACGCTGTTTTCCGCCCGTGAGCAGCGGTGCCCCCGTCCGCCATGTTACAATAGCCAAACACAGCCCATTGTCCGACCGCCGCGGTGCAACTCGGACCGCAATCAAAACGCGCCCGCGGCGGAGACAACCAATCCACAGCCACCGCCGTACGCAATGACATCCCTCCCGCCGTACAAATTAGGATGCGCAAAACAGCCAGGCCCACCGCAGCGGAGAAACCAGCCATTCAGAGCATACGGAAGCGCAAAATCGAGAACCGGAGCCGAACGCCATGGACCCGACACTACATGTCTTCCCGGTGCTGTACATGATCCACCTACAGTAAGCCATGGACCGTCGCGGACGCCGACGCAGGTATGCCATCACACAACTCCGCTAACAAACACAATCCACAAATCCATGTCCGATGTAAGGTGCCTGCCCCCACCAGACACCCTTGTGGGGACAGGAACACAACCACAGGTGTAGCCACACATGTCCCACCTGCCACTAGTCAACCCCTCCACACCCCGGCCACCATGTCCGCGATCCTGAAATAATGCCCAGTTCACGTGACCGCAGCGTTGAATCCGCGAGTAAAAATGCACACAATGTAGTAGCCTGGGCCAGCGCAAGGCAGGGGCAGTGCCCAAAGTACACAGGGCAACACCTCCCCACTCCACACACTAGGCCCACCCACACCATGCAGGGACATGCCATGTGATCTCCCTGTGCCCCCACATGGCCAAAAAGCAGCCAGGTGAACAAACACACTGCACCACACAACAAACAACTAGGGAGACAGCCTCATCAGGTGTGGCTGCAGAGCAACACACAGCGTACAAGCACTGGGCCAGGGGAACACACACACCACAACAACACCACACTCGTGGCAAGTAAACTGAGTCCAAGCACCAATTAAACACACAGATAATGAACAAACACTCCAATGGACACACAGCCTGTCAAGTCACACAGACATACCCCACACTGACACACAGCAACAAACACAGACCACATGCCAACAGCAATGGAGGACAAGAAATAGGAAACCCAAAGTGAGGTGCACACAAATGGAATGGCAAGGAGCTGAACACCAAGAATGTGTATATCACATGCATGGGAAGTAACACATTACATCCACCCCAGCCAAAAAATCCACACATGGCAGTCACAGTGAGTGAAGTCAAACCACAATCACCTAACTGCAGCAACTCAGGGAGACAGCAAGGCAACCCATGAATAGGCACAGGGATGAGAGGAAGGGTATGAAGTCCAACCCTGATCAGCCACACATCTGAATCAAAATACATCACAGGAGTATGTCAGCAGCACAACACACAGGGCCCATTGCAACACTCCATGACAGTCAAATACAAGTATGAACCTTCACACAACCCCCACACCCATCACACCTGCAGCACACAACACCAATGACAAACACACAGAAGCTTGCCAATAACATCCAGTCAAGACACTGACAATCAAACACACCCCCTGGGTGGTATCCACAAACATCACACACACACACAGGTATGGCAGTACCACTGTATGCACAAAAACAACAGTCAAACACTGAACACAATCAAAACACACACACAGAACTACTACAACAACAGACAAGACCTGTGCAGCTAAACAGTGCAAATTCTATGGGAGCACAGACACAACAGGAGTACACAACCACATCAGTCATGAAAAACGCACAGACAGCATACCACAACACATATAAGAAGTGCATCCACTAAAAACAATAATGGAGAACAAAAGGCAGAAATGGGCCTACAATGACACATAGACAGACATACCACAACACCCATCCACTCAAAATGGTGTCACAGTGTACCACATGTCTGCACATGCACAACCATGACCATAGACACATCAAATGCGAGAGGAGAAAACACCAAGGACGCACATAAAACAAGCACGGCAACCACAATAGACCTCAGTCCATGTGACATACACACAAGTAAGGCACACCACAATGGCAACACACCTGAATCAAACACAACAACAACACACACACACTGACAGGAAAATAGAACACCACACACAGAGCAACTGTCAACTGCATGACACAACACAACACAAACACTGCACACAGCCACATCAGTCACAACACATGCACAGGCAAAGATATCAACATGCTACAACAGCCAAACATCAGGGGGTGCACAACAGGCAAGGACAAGGCAACATCAACTCACAGCACTGCATGCACACCAAGCAGTGTGTGCACAACACACATACCAGTTACAAACAGAGATGAGTGACACACCATGAACACACACAACAACAATCTAAACATCACACACACAACAACACACCCAGGAAGTCAATCAGTCCACAGCAAACACACATACTACCAAGCCAACACACACAGATGCAGAAGTCTGGGACACTAAAGTTGAAACAACACGATCAGAGGAAACAAGACATTGGCAATGTTGAAGTGGAAAATAGAGCATGTGTCACAGTAAACAATACCCACACAGTAACCCTTTCATTTAGCAAGGACACTGACGAGGCAGACAACAGGAGTAAATTTCTTATTTTTATTTACATTTCACACTGTCATGCAGCAAAAGTCAGACAAGAGCAAGGCCAGTGGCCAGGACACAGTGCAGGTGAGGTACACGAGATCCTGCACAGGCACGGGGCAAACAGCAGTGAACAGCAAGGCCAGTGGCCAGTCCAAAGTGCAGGTGAGGTACATGAGATCCTGAACAGGCAAGGGGCAAACAGCAGTGAACAACAAGGCCAGTGGCCAGGACACAGTGCAGGTGAGGTACATGAGATCCTGCACAGGCAAGGGGCAAACAGCAGTGAACAACAAGGCCAGTGGCCAGTCCAAAGTGCAGGTGAGGTACATGAGAACCTGCACAGGCAAGGGGCAAACAGCAGTGAACAGCAAGGCCAGTGGCCAGTCCAAAGTGCAGGTGAGGTACATGAGATCCTGCACAGGCAAGGGGCAAACAGCAGTGAACAACAAGGCCAGTGGCCAGGACACAGTGCAGGTGAGGTACATGAGATCCTGCACAGGCAAGGGGCAAACAGCAGTGAACAACAAGGCCAGTGGCCAGTTCAAAGTGCAGGTGAGGTACATGAGATCCTGCACAGGCAAGGGGCAAACAGCAGTGAACAGCAAGGCCAGTGGCCAGTCCAAAGTGCAGGTGAGGTACATGAGAACCTGCACAGGCAAGGGGCAAACAGCAGTGAACAACAAGGCCAGTGGCCAGGACACAGTGCAGGTGAGGTACATGAGAAGCTGCACAGGCCAGGGGCAAACACCAGTGAACAGCAAGGCCAGTGGCCAGGACACATTGCAGGTGAGATACATGACATCCAGCACTGTAAATGTGTGGTACAGTACTCTGCCATGGTCAGCAACACACTCAGGGTGTCAAAAATGGCCATGCCATGGCACCATTGTGAGACAGACATGTGTGTGAGGGGGACTAACACTCAGACTTGGCTGGCAGTATGACTGGGAGGTGGCTGTCTGTCGGGGCCAGTTGGGGTACTGGCTCGGGGAGAGAAAGGCCCAGCTGGGGTAGAGCCATCAGTGTCCTGGGAAGCCTGAGGGCCACCAGGTCCAGGTGTGGTAAAGCCAGCAGTGCTTTTTGAAGCCTCAGGGCTTCTAGGTCCAGGTGGGGTGGTGGCACGTGGGGGTGGACTCATGCCTGCAGGAGAACCAGTGTGTGTGGGTAAAGTTTGAGGGGTGCCCTTCCGCTTCTTGGGGATTTGATATGGCTTCCCTGTCCTGGGATTAAGGCCAAGTGGGGTGTATACATCAGGCACACTGGTCACAAAAGCTGGATCAGCTGCAGATGCTGGCCCCCTCTGGGGACGTGCTTGATCCTTTGGGACGCTTGCCCCCGGATTGCTTCTGCCCCTGCATCACCTGTTTACCAGGTGTCCCCCCTACAGTGGCCTCCTTACCCTGCTTCACAGGGCTCTGGATGGGAGTAGATGTTGTGGGTGAACTAGCCTTGGAGCCTTTCTTACGTGTACCCTTAGCAGGCACCTGTTTGTCACTGGGCACGGAAACTGTGTGCCTGTCTCTGTGAGACACTTTTGGGACAGGTGAGTCCTTCGCTGGGGATGCCTCTGAGGCATGTGAGCCAGAGGCCTGCTTTTTCCCATCCTTGCCCTGGGTGTGGCCTGAAGGGCTTTTGCCCGTGTGCTCTGGTGTGGCTTTACCTTTATGTGGGGATGGTGTCTGCGGCCTGGACTGCTTGGGCTGCTGCTGCTGTGTCCTGCGCGTGACGTATCTGTCCCTTGACATCTGGGGTGTGTGCTCACCATCATCAGATGTGTCCACTGTCAGGGTGGTGGGCCTAGGGACTGGAGCTGGACCATGGGATTGGGTAAATTGAATGGCTGCTGTCACTGCAGAGGCCAGAGACTGGACCGTCCGGTGTAGCCCACCCACGTCGGAATGCACGCCCTCCATGAAAGCCACCACCTGTGCCAATTTTTTGTCATGGTCCAGGAATGAATGAAAGTGGATTTATATAGCGCTAACTTAGCCCAAGGGCGTCAAGGCGCTGTTACGGAGCGAGACAAACGGGTGTAGACCGGGTAGAAATGCTCAGGACAAGCTCTGTGTGAAGAGCCAGGTCTTCAATGCTTTCCGGAAGAGAGAGTGTGACACCTGACCAGAAAGCTCTTCCGGAAGAGAATTCCACAGTTTAGCAGCATTGGTGGAAAAAGCTCTACCACCCCATTTGGCTTTTTTGAACCTCGGAATAATCAACAGATTCTTATCTGAGGATCGGAGCTTTCTGGTGGGGACATAGCGATGGAGGAGAACCTTGATCCCCTCAGGGCCGGAATCATAGTAGGCCTTATGATTCATGCATAACGTTTTGAAAAGAATCCTATGGTCCAGGGGAAGCCAGTGCAGAGCTCTGATTGTTGTGGTGACTGAGTGGTATTTAGGCAAGTCAGTTATCAGCCTAGCAGCAGCATTCTGCACCAGCTGCAGATGTTTAATCAATCCTTTGTTAATGCCCAGATAAAGGGCATTACAATAGTCCAATCTGGACATTACCAAGGCGATGACAGCCTGCTTGCGTGAATCAAAGGAGAGAAATTGAATGATTTTTCTTAGCATTCTAATAATCCCAAAACAAGTGGAAACTGTCCTGCTAACCTGCCGATTTAGTGATAGTGAGTTGTCCACTATGACCCCTAGATTTTTACCATGGGAGACTGGGCAGGGACAAACTCCGAGTGAATCTGGCCACCATTCGTTAGACCAGATATCCAGAGAATTGCCAAAAATAAGGACCTCCGTCTTCTCCCCATTCAATTTCAAGAAGTTTTCCGTCATCCAGATGGAAACTGCCTGCATACACCTTCTGAAATTAAGAGCAGAGTCCCTAACATTATGGGTGATAGACACCATTATTTGGGTGTCGTCCGCATAGGACAACACCTCTAAACCAAATGATCTCACCACCTTGGCCAAAGGGGCAACATAAATATTGAATAGCGTTGGACTCAGGGACGAGCCCTGAGGAACACCACAAGAGAGGGATTTAGAGGTCGAGTAAAACTGGCCAAATTTAACAGTTTGTGCCCGCTCACAAAGAAAAGAGGCCAGAAGATCCAGGGCCGAGCCCCCGATCCCAATCTCCCTGAGGCGGGCAACCAACCTCAGAGGAGACAGGGTGTCGAAAGCTGCGGTAAGATCAAGTAAAACCAACAAAGTAGTGTGACCTGCATCAACCTGGGTCCGGATATTGTTAAAAACAGCAGTAAGAGCTGTTTCCGTACTGTGTTGGCTTCTAAACCCATGTTGAGAGCCATCTAGTAGATAATGATCCTGTAGGTAAGCGCTCAGATGCAGATTTAAGTGTTTTTCCAGAATCTTGGCTGGAACCGGCAGAAGAGAGATGGGCCTATAGTTTTTTGGATCTGTAGGGTCCAGTGAAGGCTTCTTCAGGAGTGGTTTAACGACTGCCGTCTTCAATATGGTAGGGTAACGTCCCTCTGAAATGGCTATATTCAGGACGGCGGTAAGATGAGGGATGATAGCCTCCCTGCCAGTTTTTAAGACCTTGATGGAACAGGGATCCAAGGGTGAGCCAGATTTGACTCCTTCTAGGAGCCGATTGGTAACATCTGGCGACAAATAGGGGAAGGCGAGAAGCCTAGGTGTCTCCTCTGGTACAACGCTCTCCTCTGGAGGCAGGATCGGCCGGCCAGAGAGGCCCATGCTCATATTGGAGGCTTTCAGCAGAGAATAGATATCTGAGATTTTGGATTGGAAAAAGTCCGATAGCTTGTTACAAAATTCTTGAGAAAATTCAGTGGGGTCTGTGAGCTGGGGAGAAGAGAGGGAATTGATAACCTTAAAGAGATCCCTGGAAGATTTCATTGCTTCAGTTAGTTTCAGGTAGTAAAGCCCCTTTTCCTCAATGATAGCCGCCTTGTATTCTTTCAGACAGTCCTTATGTAGAGTTCTATCCGACGGCTCTAGTTTGGTCCGCCACAACCTCTCCTGTTTACGGCACTTTTGTCTCATCTTCCTTAATCTGTCCATAAACCAGGGCGCAGAAGGCTTTTTTCTTGCTGAGTAGTGCTTCCTCAGAGGTGCCAATACATCTATAACTCTTGATAGTTCATGTGATAATTCAGCCGCGGCCAGATTAGCATCATGGGACCTTGATAGTTGAAATTTGTTAAGGAGGAGAGAGAGCGATTCCTTACTAATTCTGCTAAAATTTCTTTTTTCCTCCATATTACCAACTCCAACTAAACCATTTCCTGGTGTCGAAGTGCATAATTCAAAAGGAACAGCAAAATGATCCGACCAGGCAAGAGGTATAGGGGCTCTGACCACTACCCGGTGGTCATTAGAGAATATACCATCCAAGGAATGACCTGCTGTATGGGTGGGTCCCTTGACCAACTGTGAAAAACCACAGCTGCTCATGGTATCAAGGAGCACCTGCGTATCTTTACACTCAGACTTCTCTAGGTGAAAATTAAAATCACCCAAGAGAGTATGGTTGGATCTGTCTAAGTAAGGTTCCAACAGACTGCTGAACTCCTGACTGAAAGCGGCCCTGGAGCCCGTCTGGCGATAACAAAGAACGCCAGAGAAACTTTCCGAAGGGAGCACATTAATAGAAAAGTACAGTGCCTGATATAGATCAGCGGGTGCATTCAGCTGTTGGGTACGACAGATCAGATTGTCTCTATGAAGAATACCCAAGCCACCCCCCCCTCCGTCCAATCCTGTCAAGTCTAACAAGAGTGTATCCGGACGGGATGGCATCTACGAGATCAGGACCTGACGAGTCCGAGGCCCATGTCTCAGTAATGAACACCCAAATGGGTTTCCTCGCTGGCATTGAGGAGAGCTGTCTGACCCACACACAGCTGGCACAA
>CAWUFW010028441.1:0-21847 GCA_963921515.1 Calotriton arnoldi | reverse complement strand
AGAGGTGCAGAAAGAGTCAAGAGGGGTGCAGAAAGAAGCAACGGAGGTGCAGAAAGAAGCAAGAGAAGTGATGTAAGAGACAAGAGAACTGTAGAAAGAGGCAAGAGTGGTGCAGAAGGAGGCAAGAGAGGTGCGGAAAGAGGGAAGAGGTATTCAGAAAGATGTAAGAGGGGTACAGAAAGAAGCAATAGAGGTGCAGAAAGAAGCTGGAGAAATGCAGAAAGAAGCAACAGAGGTGCAGAAAGAGGCAAGAGGGGTGCAGAAAGATGCAGTAGAGGTGTAGAAAGAAGCAACAGAGGTGCAGAAAGAACCAACAGAAGTGCAGAAAGAGGCAAGAGAAGTGCAGAATCAGGCAGGAGAGATACAGAAACAGGCAAGAGAGGTGCAGAAAGAGGCAAGAGAGGTGCAGAAAGATTAAAGAGGGGTGCAGAAAGAAGCAACAGAGGTGCAGAAAGAAGCAAGCGAAGTGATGAAAGAGACACGAGAACTGTAAAAAGAGGCAAGAGAGGTGCAGAAGGAGGCAAGAGAGGTGCAGAAATATGGAAGAGGTGTGCAGAAAGACGCACAAGGGGTACAGAAAGAAGCAAAAGAGGTGCAGAAAGATGCTGGAGAAGTGCAGAAAGAAGCAACAAAGGTGCAGAAAGAGGCAAGAGGGGAGGAAAGAGGCAAGAGAAGTACAGAAAGAACCAACAGAGGTGCAGAAAGAAGCAACAGAAGTGCAGAAAGAGGCAATAGAAGTGCAGAAAGAAGCAAGAGAGGTGCAGAAACAGGCAAAAGTGGTGCAGAAAGAGGCAATAAAGGTATAGAAAGAAGGAACAGGGGTGCAGAAAGAGGGAAGAAGGTTGCAGAAAGAGGCAAGAGGGTGCAGAAAGAGGCAAGAAGGTGCAGAAAGAAGACAAGAGAAGTGCAGAAAGAGACAACAGAAGTGCAGAAAGAGGACAAGAGAGGTGCACAAAGAGACAAGAGAGGTGCACAAAGAGACAAAAGAGGTGTACAGAAAGAGGGCAAGAGGGTGTGCAGAACAGAAGCAAGAGAGGTGCGGAAAGAAGCAAGAGAGGTGCAGAAAGAAGCAAGAGAAGTGCAGAAAGAAGCAAGAGAAGTGCAGAAAGAAGCAAGAGAGGTACAGAAACTGGCAAGAGGGGTGCAGAAAGAGGGAACAGAGGTGCAGAAAGTGGCAAGAGGGGTGCAGAAAGAGGCAAGAGAAGTGCACAAAGAAGCAACAGAGGAGCAGAAAGTAGGCAAGAGAACTGGGGTTCAGAAAGAGGCAAGAGAGGTGCAGAAAGAGGCAAACGAAGGTGCAGAAAGATAGAACAGAGGTGCAGAAAGAAGCAAGAGAGGTGCAGAAAGAGGCAAGAGAGGTGCAGAAAGAGGCAAGAGAGGTGCAGAAAGAGGCAAGAGAGGTGCAGAAAGAAGCAAGAGAGGTGCAGAAAGAAGCAAGAGAGGTGCAGAAAGAAGCAAGAGAGGTGCAGAAAGAGGCAAGAGAGGTGCAGAAAGAGGCAAGAGGGGTGCAGAAAGAAGCAAGAGAGGTGTAGAAAGAAGCAACAGAGGTGCAGAAAGAACCAACAGAAGTGCAGAAAGAGGTAGGAGAAGTGCAGAAAGAGGCAGGAGAGGTACAGAAACAGGCAAGAGAGGTGCAGAAAGAGGGAACAGGGGTGCAGAAAGAGGCAAGAGAGGTGCAGAAAGAGGGCAGAGAGGTGCAGAAAGAGTCAAGAGGGGTGCAGAAAGAAGCAACGGAGGTGCAGAAAGAAGCAAGAGAAGTGATGTAAGAGACAAGAGAACTGTAGAAAGAGGCAAGAGTGGTGCAGAAGGAGGCAAGAGAGGTGCGGAAAGAGGGAAGAGGTATTCAGAAAGATGTAAGAGGGGTACAGAAAGAAGCAATAGAGGTGCAGAAAGAAGCTGGAGAAATGCAGAAAGAAGCAACAAAGGTGCAGAAAGATGCAATAGGGGTGCAGAAAGAGGCAAGAGAAGTGCAGAAAGAACCAACAGAGGTGCAGAAAGAAGCAATAGAAGTGCAGAAAGAAGCAACAGAGGTGCAGAAAGAGGCAATAGAAGTGCAGAAGGAGGCAAGAGAGGTGCAGAAAGAGACAAGAGAGGTGTAGAAAGAAGGAACAGGGGTGCAGAAAGAGGCAAGAGAGGTGCAGAAAATGGGAAGAAGGGTGCAGAAAGAGGCAAGAGGGGTGCAGAAAGAAGCAACAGAGGTGCAAAAAGAAGCAAGAGAAGTGATGAAAGAGACAAGAGAGCTGTAGAAAGAGGCAAGAGAGGTGCAGAAGGAGGCAAGAGAGGTGCAGAAAGAGGGAAGAGGTGTGCAGAAAGATGCAAGAGGGGTACAGAAAGAAGCAAAAGAGGTGCAGAAAGAAGCTGGAGAAGTGCAGAGAGAAGCAACACAGGTGCAGAAAGAAGCAACAGAGGTGCAGAAATAGGCAAGAGAAGTGCTGAAAGAGGCAACAGGGGTGAAGAAAGAAGCAACAGAGATGCAGAAACAGGCAAGAGGGTTGCAGAAAGAGGCAAGAAAAGTGCAGAAAGAGGTAATAGAAGTGCAGAAAGAGGCAAGAGATGTGCAGAAACAGACAAGAGAGGTGCAGAAAGAGAGAACAGGGGTGCAGAAAGAGGCACGAGAGATGCAGAAAGAGGGAAGAGGTGTGCAGAAAGAGGCAAGAGGGGTGTGGAAAGAAGCAAGAGAGGTGCAGAAAGAAGCAAGAGAAGTGCAGAAATAAGCAACAGTAGTGCAGAAAGAAGCAAGAGAGGTACAGAAACAGGCAATAGAGGTGCAGAAAGAGGGAACAGGGGTGCAGAAAGAGGCAAGAGAGGTGCAGAAAGAGGGAAGAGAGGTGCGGGAAGAGGGGTGCAGAAAGAAGCAACAGAGGTGCGGAAAGAAGCAACAGAGGTGCAGAAAGAACCAACAGAGGTACAGAAAGAGGCAAGAGAGGTACAGAAAGAAGAAATAGAGGCACAGAAAGAAGCAAGAGAAGTGCAGAAAGAAGCAACAGGGGTGCAGAAAGTGGCAAGAGAGTTGCAGGTAGAGGCAAGAGAAGTGCACAAAGAAGCAACAGAGGTGCAGAAGTAGGCAAGAGAACTGCAGAAAGAGGCAAGAAAGTTGCACACACAGGCAAACAAGGTGCAGAAAGATGGAACAGGGGTGCAGACAGAGGCAAGAGAGGTGCAGAAAGAGGGAAGAGGGGTGCAGAAAGAGGAAAGAGGGGTACAGAAATAAGCAAGAGAGGTGTAGAAAGAAGCAAGAGAAGTGCAGAAAGAAGCAACAGAGGTGCAGAAAGAGGCAAGAGGGGTGCAGAAAGATGCAGTAGAGGTGTAGAAAGAAGCAACAGAGGTGCAGAAAGAACCAACAGAAGTGCAGAAAGAGGCAAGAGAAGTGCAGAATCAGGCAGGAGAGATACAGAAACAGGCAAGAGAGGTGCAGAAAGAGGCAAGAGAGGTGCAGAAAGAGGGCAGAAAGATTAAAGAGGGGTGCAGAAAGAAGCAACAGAGGTGCAGAAAGAAGCAAGCGAAGTGATGAAAGAGACACGAGAACTGTAAAAAGAGGCAAGAGAGGTGCAGAAGGAGGCAAGAGAGGTGCAGAAATATGGAAGAGGTGTGCAGAAAGACGCACAAGGGGTACAGAAAGAAGCAAAAGAGGTGCAGAAAGATGCTGGAGAAGTGCAGAAAGAAGCAACAAAGGTGCAGAAAGAGGCAAGAGGGGAGGAAAGAGGCAAGAGAAGTACAGAAAGAACCAACAGAGGTGCAGAAAGAAGCAACAGAAGTGCAGAAAGAGGCAATAGAAGTGCAGAAAGAAGCAAGAGAGGTGCAGAAACAGGCAAAAGTGGTGCAGAAAGAGGCAATAAAGGTATAGAAAGAAGGAACAGGGGTGCAGAAAGAGGCAAGAGAGGTGCAGAAAGAGGGAAGAAGGTTGCAGAAAGAGGCAAGAGGCGTGCAGAAAGAAGCAAGATAGGTGCAGAAAGAGACAACAGAAGTGCAGAAAAAGGATAGAGAGGTGGACAAAGAGACAAGAGAGGTGCACAAAGAGACAAAAGATGTACAGAAAGAGGGAAGAGGTGTGCAGAACAATGCAAGAGGGGTGCGGAAAGAAGCAAGAGAGGTGCAGAAAGAAGCAAGAGAAGTGCAGAAAAAAGCAACAGAAGTGCAGAAAGAAGCAAGAGAGGTACAGAAACTGGCAAGAGAGGTGCAGAAAGAGGGAACAGGGGTGCAGAAAGTGGCAAGAGGGGTGCAGAAAGAGGCAAGAGAAGTGCACAAAGAAGCAACAGAGGAGCAGAAGTAGGCAAGAGAACTGCAGAAAGAGGCAAGAAAGTTGCACAAACAGGCAAACAAGGTGCAGAAAGATAGAACAGGGGTTCAGACAGAAGCAAGAGAGGTGCAGAAAGAGGGAAGAGGGTGCAGAAAGAGGTGTGCAGAAATAAGCAAGAGAGGTGTAGAAAGAAGCAAGAGAAGTGCACAAAGAAGCAACAGAGGTGCAGAAAGAGGCAAGAGAACTGCAGAAAAAGGCAAGAGGTGCAGAGAGAGGCAAGAGTGGTGCAGAAAGAGGAAAGAGGGGTGCAAAAATAAGCAAGAGAGGTGTAGAAAGAAGCAAGAGAAGTGCAGAAAGAAGCAACAGAGGTGCAGAAAGAGGCAAGAGGGGTGCAGAAAGAAGCAAGAGAGGTGTAGAAAGAAGCAACAGAGGTGCAGAAAGAACCAACAGAAGTGCAGAAAGAGGTAGGAGAAGTGCAGAAAGAGGCAGGAGAGGTACAGAAACAGGCAAGAGAGGTGCAGAAAGAGGGAACAGGGGTGCAGAAAGAGGCAAGAGAGGTGCAGAAAGAGGGCAGAGAGTGTAGGAGAGTAGGATCTGCTTCACATGGGTACCCCCACTTTTTGCTGATGCTTCACTGTTTTTCGACATTAGTCTGGCTGGGGCCCTGCTAATCAGAACCCCAGCCTAGCTGCTTCCTCTCTAAAATGGTTTCCATGTGCCTTAGGCACATCACTGATTGGAATCTGGAGTGCCCTTATAAGTCCCTAGTATACGGTATACTATGTACCAAGGGCATAGGTACCTCAGAGGCCTACCAGGGGCTGCAGCATGTATTATGCCACCCCTGGAAGGCCATCCAAACTGACACCACAGGTCTGCTACTGCAGCCTGGGTAAGGTGGTGCATGCACCCCTTACTGTGATATAGGTTACCTATATCACTAAATACATACACACATATAAACCTATAAGTCACTCCTAAGGCAGGCCTTATCAATCCTAAAGGCAGAGTGCATGGTTCCTATGTGAGAGGGTGCCCCTGCATGAGCAGGGCCCCTCTGCAGCGTTCGGAGACCCTTCTCTGATGCTGTTTGTAGTGCAGCCTGACCATATACTCTTAAGCGCATTATAACCTCGCGTTAAATGCTAACTTTGGAATGGCTGCACCTAAACATGTCGTGTTTGGTGTCAAACATCTTGGAATACTACCCCCCCGCCAATTCTGGCGGCGGGGGTAGCATTCCACCCTTCTAGAGGGAAAGACATGTTAACTCTGGCTAGCCCGGTAACTTCTTTCCAAAGCCCTGGCATCACAAAATGGATGCTGCTGCCACAGACACGAGTCTGGCCTCCTGCTGCTGGACGAAACTCTGGCAGGGGAGGCCTGGACAATAGGTTTCCTGTCCCAGGGAGGTGTGACCACCTCCCCAGACAGGATAATGTGTATTGGGGCTGGGCGGGAGCACTTTCGGGTGCTTTGAAGTCCTGCACTGGGGGCACACTTGGTGTCCCTGTGCATACCCCAGTTCAAACCGGATCAGGGGCTTGCAGCCCCTGCTTTGGCGCGAACTGGACAAAGGGAAAGGGGTGTAGCCACCCCTCTGCCCTGACCCACCCATAGGTGGGGCCACAGAGTAGTCCAACCCCTAAACTTAGTATAAGTATAGGAACCCAGTCCTTAGGACTTTAGATTATCCCTGGACGAAACTCTGAAACAGAATCCTGGACCTTCGACGCTCTACTCAAGATTAGAGGACAGAAGAATCTCCCTTGGGGTCAAGGAGTGACTACCCTGCTTGGCAGGCACCAAAGACGCATCTGTCTGGTCTGCATTTCTGAAGCTCCCGTCGGACGCCAAAGTCTTCGCATCACCAGAGGTGGATTCTCAGACTTCACCGAGGCGAACCTGAGTCCCCAGCAAAGCTGAGGCCCGTAGCTATCGTGGGTGACGTGAGACCATGACCCCTGGATACCGAGCACATTTGCAAGTGAATCCTCTTCTGGGTCTTGCACGAAGTCGTGCTTTGGGCTTCGAGTAGCCCTAACCTCCAGCACCAACTGCACTGAAGATCATTGGCCTCCACTCCACGAGTGTCCTGTGAGCCAGATCCACGTGCGACGTCTCGAGGCTCCTTCGCGGTTGCTAGCCCGTTGGCTAGTAGCCCTTAACGAAGGCCAATCTTTTTCTTCTTGGGCATCCTGGTTGCTCCAGGCCTGCCCTCACTTACCCTCGCTGGGTGAGTTCCCCAGACCTTGCTGGTCTGCACCATCGACGATCTTCATCTTCATCAAGACTTGCCGTTGCCAAAGCTTATTGGGTCCAATCCGGTCGCCAACACCTCAGCACTCGACAGACATCGTGTACCAGCCCGAATCCTGCTCCTGGTTGCCAACAACGCCTCCTGGACCTCGTGGCTGAAGAGTCAAGATGACCATCAACGCACCTGAAGCACTCGACATCGGTGGGCATCTGTCCATCGCCTTCCTGGTCACTGGCTAGTGACCCAGACTCTGTCCCCTCTGCTTTCAGGTTCTTCAGATCTCCGATCCACTCTTGGATCCACCCGGACACTTTCCACTTGGTCGCCAGCAGCACTTTGCAGCAGATCGCCATTCAAATCGACGACGAAACCCGACCCCGAAAGGCACCTATGCACCCGGCTTCCCTGGGTGAGGTAACACGAGTACTCCGGTGCTCCCGTGGGTAGAGACTCTTCAAAGTACTAGTTCTCAAAGGGTTTGCTCCAAGTCCTCCTTTAAGTGTCCCTTTTCTTTAATTTCCTGATCGCGACTTTCTCCATAGAAGTCAACGGCATATCGCGGTTGTGTATTTACACTGCACGCGTCCCCCGTGGGTCCCCTGTGTCACTACCTTGGGTGATTCCTTGTGGTCCAAGCACTTCTAGAGGCTCTAGGCCTAGTGTCTAGTTCAGTCGTGGTTCTTATACCACTTTATTGGTATATGGTTTGGTACGCCCCTAGGGCCCAAACGTGTATTTGTGCTATTACTGTGTTTAAATAACTTATAACTTGTGTACTTTCGAACTCTAGCCTCATAAAGAGACTAGAGGGGTGTGTTTAGCAATAAATACATATATTTTGAATATATACCTGGTGTGGTGCTCTTTCATTTGATCACTCAAGAGATTATAGACTGGTAAAACAAGCTGCTTTACATTCCTTCAAGACTTAGCCTGAAGGCTGCTCTCCATAGCTACCACTAGGATAGCTTTCAATAAGGTTGTCTTTAACTTATCTCCAATAAGGGGTTGTTTGGACTGGTGCAAGGTGCCCACTATGATTAGTGGACAGCATATACCAGGCCAACTTCTCACATTGGTGTGCAGCGTGTGGGATTCCAGCTTGCTATTGTTTTACCAGATAATCTCAATTGAATTGATCAACTGAAAACCACTAAAGGTACCTAAGGTACATATAATTTAAGCTTAGAATACAGTAAGTTCTACTGAACTTAGAGTTGTGTGTTAAGGGATAGCACACCCTTTCTACAACTCAAGAGAGTTTAGTAGGCCACACTAGAGTAGGTAGTGCATACACACACCACACTAGTAATGTCTTTAAAGGTAGGATCTAGAGAATCCTTACCAGAAGCCACTGGGCTTCTTCCCTCCAAGTATGATACCCTCCCATTCTTGGAATTGAGAGCATTATGTAACTTGAGGAAATTAAGGACAGGCCAAAGTCCCACCACCCAACACCTTAAAGAGTTGTTGGTGGCTTATGACCTTAGTAAGCCCTTGGGGACTGAAGGGGTAAGAGCTGAGGGTGGGGCAGAAGAAGAGGAAGGGACCAGGGGTACCAATACCCCCAGCCCCCCCTCTGAAACTGGCCAGGAGGGTGACAATGACCCTGACCTGGATAACCCAATCCCTCCTGTGGAAGATGAAGAGGATGATCAGGATGATGCCCTCTTTGTCCCCCCAGGAAGGATTATGAGTGTGCCCAGAAAGTCTAGATCTCCTTCTCAGGAGTCTAACCACTCTGGCACCTCAATAGGGAGCTCTGTCTCATCTCATAGGAGGGAATCCTCTCATGAGAGAAGAAAGAGGCTGATTCAATATGAGGAAGCTCAGCTTGAACTCAGAAGGAAGCAAGTAGCCTTAGACAGGGAGTCCCTTGATCTCTTTAGAGAGAAAAGAAAGTTGGGACTAGAGTCCCATGGTGGCAGCCATGTCCCTAGAGATAGGGAAAGGTCCTATGACCATAGGAACCTGAGCAAGATTGTCCCTCCCTATCAGAATGGGGATGACATCCACAAGTGGATAACTGCTCTAGAGAGGGCCTGTAAAGTACAGAAGGTCCCTCAGGAGCAGTGGGCAGCAATCTTGTGGCTCTCCTTTGCAGACAAAGGTAGAGATAAGCTCCTCACTGTTAGAGAGGAGGATGCTGATAATTACAAAGTCTTGAAGAGTGCTCTTATTGATGGGTTTGGCCTAACAACTGAACAGTACAGGTTGAAGTTCAGAGATACCCAAAAGCACAGACTCAAGACTGGGTAGACTATGTGGATTGTTCTGCCAAGGCTCTGGAAGGCTGGTTGATGGGCAGTAAGGTGTGTGACTTCTCAGGATTGTACAATCTGATAATGAGGGAGCAGATTCTTAATAACTGTCAAAATCAGCTGTTGCATCAATACCTGGTAGACTCTGATCTGGAAAGAGGCAAGAGGAGTGCAAAAAGAGGGAAGATGGGTGCAGAAAGAGGCACAAGGGGTGCACAAAGAAGCAAGAGAGGTGCAGAAAGAAGCAACAGAGGTGCAGAAAGAGGGAAGAGGGATGGAGAAAGAGGCAAGAGGGGTGCAGAAGGAAGCAAGAGAGGTGCAGAAAGTAACAAAAGAAGTGCAGAAAGAAGGAACAGAGGTGCAGAAAGAGGCAAGAGGAGTGCAGAAAGAGAAGAGGGGTGCAGAAAGAGGCACAAGGGGTGCAGAAAGAAGCAAGAGAGGTACAGAAAGAAGCAAGATAAGTGCAGAAAGAAGCAACAGAGCTACAGAAAGAGGGAAGAGGGGTGGAGAAAGAGGCAAGAGAAGTGCAGAAAGAAGCAACAGACATGCAGAAAGGGGGAAGAGGGGTGGAGAAAGAGGCAAGAAGGGTGCAGAAAGAAGCAAGAGAGGTGCAGAAAGAAACAAAAGAAGTGCAGAAAGAAGGAACAGAGGTGCAGAAAGAGGCAGGAGGGGTGCAGAAAGAGGGAAGAGGGGTGCAGAAAGAGGCAACAGAGGTGCAGAAAGAGGCAAAAGACGTTCAGAAAGTAGAAGAGATGTGCAGAAAGAGGCAAGAGAAGTGCAGAAAAAGAAAGAAATGTGCAGAAAGAAGCAACAGAAATGCAGAAAGAGGCAAGATAGACGCAGAAAGAAGCAAGAGTGGCTTGCACACCATTAGTACCAATTTAATACCCACATTTAGCAATAAATAACAGGTGACCATTCTAGGTTTACAAAGGACCTTCCACTATGCTGTAACACTTGTCAGTGCATTTTTGGTAACGTTTGAGCTGTTTGAGCTAGAAACAAGGCTTTTTTTTGTTCACATCTGTAGATTAGGCAGCAGATGATGGATTATGTGGCTAATGCAGAAAATGTATAATTGTACGAAGGTTGGTGCAGCCAAACAGTCGCATAATTCCAGTGGCCCTGCTCATACCTCTGACTTGGTCCAGAAGTGCTCCTTAGTGATTCCTTCTTTTTTTTGTCTCATTGAGTTTATAGTTTAGCTTCTATGGAAACGAGGAAGACTAAACCTGAGGTTACCACTCCACAACAAAGACTACCATACCACATAATTGCTCTCCATAACACATAATCCCACTCTACATAATTCCTATACACTAAATACCACATACTTTCTATCCACATAATTTCACTGCACAACATACCACTTAATTCCACTACACACAACCTACATCCACTCCACTCCAAAAAACATTAGTAAAAAACTTTTACATTTACAAAGCCAATAGCTCTAACTCTTGCAAATGCGAGATCTATTAAATTACAAATGCTTCTTTAACTGGTAGTCACGTTTGCAGAGTGGTGGAGAAAGGAGGCTGGGCCTCCAACCAGCGCTCA
This sequence comes from Calotriton arnoldi, assembly GCA_963921515.1. Taxonomy (NCBI): domain Eukaryota; kingdom Metazoa; phylum Chordata; class Amphibia; order Caudata; family Salamandridae; genus Calotriton; species Calotriton arnoldi. The sequence goes on along the minus strand of CAWUFW010028441.1, from coordinate 11,529 downwards.
AAATTCCGCTGCGTAGGACTTACAGGAGGTTCCAGGAGGGCTTCTTGGCCCCCATAGTCCCTCAGGAGTAAAGTGGACTTCATCGCCCAACCAGTACTGTGCCAGAAGGTGCGTTTGCAGAGTGGAAGAGAAAGGGGTGTGTGGCCTCTGAAGACCTCTTAGCAATCCCACTGTGTTGGACTTAGTGGAGGTAACAGGAGGGGTAGTTAGCCCCCAAGGACAACCTTGGGGGCCAACTACCCCGCTATTACCTCCTGTAAGTCCCACACAGCAGCATTGCTAAGTTCTCATAGCAGGCCACGCCCCCTTTCCCCACCACTCTGCAAACACGCTCCCGGGCACGCTCTTGGATGGGGATTAAAGTCCACTTTGCTACTGGGGGTCCTCAAGGGCCAACTAGCCTACCTAATACCTCCAGTATGCCCCAGATAGTGGGATTGCTGATAAGTGGACACAGGCCACGCCCCCTTTGTCCACCACTCTGCAAACGTACCTCCTGGTGCGCTCTTGGTTGGGGGATGAAGTCCCCTTGCCTCCGGAGGGTCCCTGGGGGCCAACTAGCCCACCAGGTACCTCCAGTAAGCCCCACACAGCTGGATTGCTGAGAGTGGTCCGAGGCCAAAACCCCTTTTTACAACACTCTGCAAACGTGCCACCTGGTGCACTGCTGCTCCGGGGAAGAAGTCCACTTTTGTCCTTAGGTCCTCAGGACACAAGAGGACCTCATCGCCCCACCAGCAGTGCGCCAAGAGGTGCGTTTGCAGAGTGGTGTAAAAAGGGGTGTGGCCTTCGGACCACCTCTCAGCAATCCCACTGTGTAGGGATTACTGGAGGTACCTGGTGGTCTAGTTGGCCCCTAAGGACCCTTAGGATTGAAGGGGACCAGGGGGCGCGTTTGCACAGTGGTGCAGGGGAGGGGCGGGGCCTCCGGCGAGATGCCGGCTTTTCCTTTTTTTCAATATTTTTAGAACAAGGCTGTGTGGCCCCCCTTCTTTTAGTATTTTATGGGCCCTGGGGACCTCATCCCCCAAGGTCTAAGCATTTTTTATTTAAAAAAAATGGGAAGGGGCCGCGTGGCCCCCCTTCCCTGGGCCACTATTGGCCCTGGGGGCCCCATCCTCCCGGGGCCTGGCCTCATTTTCTTTTTTTCCCAGGAGTGGGTCATGTGGCCCCCCTCCCCTGGGCCACTTCTGGCCCCGGGGACATCATCCCCCAGGGCCTGGCCTTGTTTTTTGAAAATATTTTTTATTTTCTGGGAGGGGGGCCGTGTGGCACCCCTCCCCTGGGCCACTTCTGGCCCCGGGGACCCCATCCCCGGGGCCTGGCCAGACTGTTTTTTTTGGGGGGGAGGGGTGCTGCGTGGCCCCCTCCTGAGGCCAATTATGGCCCTGGGGACCCCATCCCCCGGGGCTGGCCCTCAAGTTGGGGACTGCAGAGGGAGTCCCAATGCCCCCACGGTCCCTGCCGGCTCCCTACCTCCTGCGGGAGCCGGCATTGCTTTTAGGCAAGGGGAGCTGCTAACATGCAGCTCCCCTTGCCCAAAAGCAATTCTGCTTTGCTTCTTGGAAGCAGGAGCAGGTTTCCTCCTCTCGCTTCCTAGAAGCAAAGCAGTGTTTGCTATGGCAGGGCGGGAGCCATGCTTCCGCCCTGCCTTAGCAAACAGCAATGTCTCGGGGTGGGCACCCCGGGACATTGCAGGAGCTGGCCCTGGGGGGTGGCGGTCCCCAGGGCCATAGAGGGCTCCAGGAGGGGGGCTGCGTGGTCCCACTCCCTGCAACTTTGAAGCCCCAGGGATGTGGTGGTCCCCGGGGTCGGGTGGCCGCTATGGACCCCCATATTTATATATTCAATGCCCTGGGGAGGTGGTAGTCCCCAAAATGAGTAGGGGGCACAAGCCCACCCACACTTTAGTTTTGGAAGTAGCCCTGGGCGGTGGTGGTACCCGGGGCTGCGGGGGGCCGCGTGGCCCACCTGCATTTAAATCATGTAGCCCCGGGGAGGTGGTGGTCCCCGGGGCTTTGGGGGGCCCGCAAGGCCCCCCCACCCAAAATAATTTAAAGCCCCTGGGAGGTGGCAGTCCCCGGGGCAGTGGTGGGGCCGCGTGCCCCCGCATATAATTATCCAAGCCCCGGGGAGGTGGCGGTCCCCGGGGCTGTGGGGGCCCCCATGGGCCCCTGCAGGGCCCCGCTTCATAATTGGACATTGCCCCGGGGACCTGGCCCACACTAGGGCTTATAGAAAATGAAGTGCGGGAGCCCGCACTTCATTTTTAAAAAACATTTCGGCCGGATTCGCGCACCCAGCACGAATTCGGCTGATTATTTTTTTTTAATGCTTTTTCTGGCCGTGGGGGTCCTTGTGGGACCCCCTGAGCAGGCCTAGGGGGTCAGTGTGCTTCTACCCTGCCCCCTTTTCTTGTTTTTTATCTTTTTACAACTGTTTTCTTGTGACTCAGTTGCCGAGTCACAAGATGGCTCCCAACACTTCCTGGTTTGGTGTGTTGGCAGCCAATAACAATGAAGCTTGTGCTTGGGAGGGTTCACGAATCCTCCTCAGTGCTCAGATATCGATATTTTTATTTTTTGAATTTCTCAGCAACTACTGAACGGATTAACACCATTTAAAAAAAGCACGCTTTCTGGACCAAGACCTACCTTTTTGCCAAATTTGGTGTAATTCCGTTCAGCAGTTCGGGCTGTTGCTTTGTCTAAAGTTCCTATGGAAATTAACATGGGGAAAATGAGTTTTGGGACCTCCTTTTTTCTCAGCCCCCGCTTGACGAATCACCCCGAAAATTTCAAGACAGGAGCTGACCTGAGAAAACCATTAGTTTTGAGAATTTTGCGAAGATTCGTCAAACGGCGCCAAAGATATTGGCAAGAGAAAAAACGCTTTTTGAATAGAAACAAGATCCTAACTATAACTACCTGCTGGCGACCGCCAGTAGGTAATTTATATATATTTCCAACAATAGCTCTCCAATAGGAACATTCAGAAGCACACCGTGGATTACAAAGTCCTTTTATTGTGCCAGGCAGACGTGTTTCGGCAAGAATTTGCCTTTCTCAATGCTTGTTTCCACCAAGGGTCTGATATATTCAGTTATCTCATATATATAAAAAAACACACTCCCATTGGTTGGCAGGTCTTATATCCATCCAATTACAGTGCCTGTGGATTGAAAAAAACACCTTCAACAGGTAATGTCTTTCGCGATGACTGCAAGTTCCACAATGCCTCTCGTGTTCTTACAGTTATTAGTTCCTGACATGAGTGGTTTTGTCTTAAAATGATAATAATATGTTGCCACAATAAAAGGTCTTTGAAATCTGCTGTGTGCTCCTGAATTTTCCTATTGGAGAGTTGTTGTTGGAAATGTTAAATGTGTGCAGCCAATTGCTCACTAAAGGAGGCACCCAATCTGAAAAGTATTCGGCGGTCATAAGAGTGGCATTTGGTGAAATATACATTTTGGGGTAGATTTACAAGAAGTGACGCATCGCTGCCACAACGCAGCGATGCGTCAAAATATTGCGTCGTCACTGCGACAACGCAATTCACCTAGGATGCGGCAAACCTACAACGTGACGGACCATGGCGCAACGCGGTAGCCTGCTTCAGAAAAACTGACGTAGGTGCCGCAAAACTGCCGTAAGTCAGTCTGACGCAACTGCAGAAAAAGTCACTTAAGACTGATTTGTGACACGCTATCCCGACCACCCTGCGACAGTTCACACTGCGTGAAGCGGCAAAAGGCAACCGGGAATCCACACAATTCTCCAAAAATACATTTGTGGACCACAGAGGACCTAGCAATGGACCAGGAAGGTAACCCCAGTAGCCAGGACCCTCTGGCAAACAGCCATAGCAGAAGCCCAGATGCACAGGCTGAGACTGGGGCAAAGAGGAAATGGAAGTCAAATTTCAGTCGTGAGGAAAATGAGATTCTTGTGACTGAGGTCACCAACTACCAGTACCAACTCTTTGTCAGTTCAAAGCTGCCTCTTGCAAAAAAAAGAGGCGATTTGGCAGAGAATCGTACAAAAGATTAACAGCATAGGACAATCCAAGAGGACTGTCATGGACTGCAAAAAACGGTGGCATGGCTGCAAGCGCAGGACAAAAGAAAAGCTTGCGGCAAACCGTAAGGCAGCCTCACAAACTGGAGGAGGCAGCCCAGCAGGCCAGGAGGTCCTGGATGACCTGGAGGAGCATGTGGTAGCTGTCATCACAGAGGAAATCGTAACTGGAATTTCTGGACAGGACAGTGCAGCCTGAGAAACTGAAGTCACAATAAGTGCACAGATGTCAGTAATGGGTCATGGTGGTGATTGCAGCTAGAAATGTCCCTGTGCCACAGTCTGATGTGTGCATCTTGTTGTCCTTATACTTGTCCACAATCACAACTATTCTCAATGTAAGTTAATCACATTGACAATCACATATTGAAAATGTCAAAACAGCACTGCCATGTCCATCTCTGATGGAGCAGATATACTGGACCTCATTTATGAAGGGCCTTGCACCACCGGTACTTCACTTTTGTGAAAGTCCAAAGTGAAGACCCGTTGGCCCAAGGACTACATAAATGACGTTCACAAGGTCACACATATGCCTACATGCGTAACTTTGCTAATACGGTGCAACGTTGTGCTAGATCTTGCCTGGTCTTTCTTGAGGTGTGCCAGTGTGTTGGTGCAGTTTGAGATCAATTGGTGGAGGACGTGTGCAGCGGGGTCATTGTATGTAAGCGTTGGCAGAGTGGTGGTGCTGAGGGACTCAATGATAAGTGATTAGATGGCCTGGATCCGTTTGTGCTGTGGATCAATGATGGTGGTGGTGTCTGGTGGGCATGGTGAATATGTGACATTTACAATGATGGTTGGTCTAGGTGATTCCGGTGGTGTGGCTGTAGTTGAATATCTTTTCTGGTGGAGGGGATGTGCTTGACTGTGTCTCCTGCAATGTGGTTTGGTGTGGTGAATAGCTGCTTTAGTCTGATTTTAGCAAGCTTACCCAGGAGGCGGTGGTTTTCTGTTTACTGGGGTTGTCCAGGTGGAACTAGAGTTCTCAAAGTAGGACGATGTTGGTGGATGGGAGAGCCTGGTGTGAAATGATGTCTACAATGGCATTGGTGAATGGGTGTCCATGGCCCGGGGGCCTGCAAATGAAGGAGCCAAAGCAGATGTTGTTGTGCTTGGTCCGGATATGGAAGTTGAGTTGTACCATGGTCACCCCTGGGTCATTAGAGTACGTGGTTAGTTGGAGTGTTTTTCTTTTTTGTAGGAGATGGCAATGCCTCCTCCTGGATGGCTGTGGTGGCCCTTCTGGGTAATTAAGTTTATTTATTTTTATTTATTTGTTTATTTGAGAAGTTTTATATAGCGCTGGCTAGACCCGGAGGTATCAGAGCGCTTTACATAAGGATTTGCAAAATTACATGGTTACAAACAGTTACTGGAGCATAGCATTACATAGAAGAAGAAGCAATGTTTCATAGGTACAAGACACAAGACGAATGGGGCATAGGAGGAAGAGGGGTAAGGAAAAAAGGGTTGGAATGTGGTTGGGATTAGGCGGACCGGCAAGGGTGAAAGAACTTAAACCAAAAAGTCAGGGTGAGAGTCAACGAACCGGCTGAGAACCAGTAATGGAAACGTCCAGAGTCGGGCTCACTCGCTGCATCAGAAGTTCTAGGACATGGAAAAACGGGTTGGGTTGGGGGGGCAAAACGCAGTCCAGGGGCATGCATCGACCAATAAATCCATCAAAGCCAGGAAATCCCTCGAAGCCACCATGATGTCGGATCAGGTTAGAGACCCAGTAACATCACAGCAAAATGGCGGTGTTGCAGAATAGGCAAAAATCAGTTTGGAAAGTTCGGAAGTTGCTGTCACTGATGGCAATGGTGATGTCTGGTCCAGAACAGAGGTTGGTCCATGTTTTCGTGAAGTAGGTGACATCTGAAGAGGTTGCTGCCAGGAGGTGCCACATTTCTGTTGTGTGTATGTGTAGGGACTGCACGTTGTGGAGGATGCAGTTGAGCTGGTGGTGTACAGTGTTGTTTGGCTGGGTGGCACGAGGCACTGGTGTGTTGATGTGGCAGAAGGTGTTTTTGGAGTTTCGACTGGCGCAGGGTGCAAGATAAGCACACAGTCTTGCAAGATGGCGGGTGGTGTTGCGTCCAGGGTAGATGGCGAGGAGGGTGCTGGTGTCGCAGCGGAGGAGTGTCCAAGAGGAATGGTCCTTGGTGCTGGGTGCGGTCCAGGGGCAAATGGATGCAGACGGCCTTATCCATGGCTTGCCTTTGTCATGGGAGACGTATATTACAACACAGTTATTACATTGGAATGCTATTACAATGTAACTTCAGGCATGCAGTTGCCTTCACATTGCATGTCATATCAACGCATTGTGATGTAAGTCATGGAGATTCATCAGTTTCAGGTTTAGTAATACTTTCTGGGGTCAGATAAAAATTTAAGGAGTTTCTTGGTGAGCAAATATCAAATTTAATGTGTCTTGTGGGGTCAATTATGAAATATAGGGTGTCTTTTGGGGTGTAAAATGAAAATGAGGGTGTCTTTTGGGGTCAAACATGAAAATTAGGGTGTCTTTTGGGGTGTAAAATGAAAATTAGGGTGTCGTTTGGGGTGTAAAATGATAAATAGGGTGTCTTTTGGGGTCAAAAAAGAAAATTAGGGTGTCTTCTGGGGGCAAATTTGAAATTTAAGGTGGCTTTGGGGGTCTGAGATGAATTTTAGGGATCAGGGGTTGTTATGTATTACAAATTTTTCTTTTAGGGTTGCACTCACTGTAGTGGGAATAGTAATTTACAATGCTACCGTACCCAGCTCTTTCTCCACTGTTGCAATATGAGAACTATTGGTATGCATTGTATTGGAACACAATGTAATGGTATGCGTTGCAACTAAAGATATTCTTTTTGCATACCACTGGTCTGCCTGCTGCGCATGGCCGCACAGCGTCTGGCATTGAGAAGTGATGCAGGGGGCACTGGACAGCTGTGAGGTGGAAAAAGCCAAAAGGACACTGGAGGGGGCATGGATGTTGGGGGGGTGTGAGTGGGGGGTGGCATCATATTACAAAAGGAAAATTACAACAAGGCTTGGTCCTGCGTATTCTGCGCTCCTGCTCCTCTGAGTCTGCTTCAAGGAACAGGAAGCAGCCAGCCAGGCTCCCTCACCTAAGTCACTCAAAGGCTGCAATGTGGCATTGTGATTGCTCATGCATGCAGGGACAATGCGTTCAGACAGGGGCTTGAGGGGTGGGCATGTTCTCCATGCAGGCTGTAATGCTGCCTACATTGCAAACAGGGAAGTGCACATGACTGTTTTGGGCGGACTGAGAGGGCCAAAGAAACAGTAATTGTGCACTTTAGTGGGCATACCACTCAGCCCTGGGCCTACTCCATGAGTAGAGCAGCCCCAATCACCCTCCCACCCAGAAAGGAAACATAGCATGAGTACCTCAAAAGTAACCTTCATGGTATTTGTTTCACCGGCTTGCACTGCTCAAAAGCATTGGCCCAAATCTCCACCACCATAGCGGATTATCCGCCACTTGGGGTCCCTCACCCACAGGTGCAACCCCTGGGCCCCACTATACCCCGGGCATCCTCTGCTACACGTCACACCTTCCCCTCACTTGGACATTGACATGGTGGTGTTATCCGCTGCACTCTCTCAAAGTCTGTGACTCAGCCAGCATGAGCCTCAGCCAGGTGGGCTTACACAAGTCTGGGTACAGCATTCACTGCCAAGACAGCTGGGTAAACTCACGATGAAGGTGATGCAACACGCCTCCCTTAGGCGTGAAGTTTCAGTGCTTGTACAACATAAGTTTGGCTCTTTTCAGGGTCCTCACCCTCCACAGCGTATGGCCAGTGCCACATCCTCCGGCCTCTGATGCAGATATGCGTTGGCCACCATTGGCAATATCCTCTGTGCAGCCCAGTGTACTGTTGGGGCATGGTATGCGATGTGTACCTCCCTACGTTGTTACTCAGGAGGGCATGTACCATTCACAGCTACAAGGGGGACCAGGGTGTCTTCTCACACAAGTCAGCAACATGCCTCCATGCGACCTGGTTGACTACACCACCAGGTAAGGGTGATCACCAATGCCTCAATGCCTACCACCACAGCCCAGCAACTCCACTGCACCTCCACATCCCAGTTAGGGTGCCAAATGGCGGGCCACCAATGCACCGTGACCCAGGTACTCATTGGTGCTTCCAAGGTTTTGTATGCCATTGTGTTGCAGGAGTGCACAATGATAAGTGATGCACACTGGTATTGCTCAGCAAAGCGCTTTTACTCATTATTGTAGCCCAGAATTTCATCTTCCCCTGGGTCTATGGATGGTCATCATGGCTGTTGGGGGGCTTGGGGAGTTGTTGATCTGTGATGTACTGGGGCTTGGCAAATCCATTCAGCATGATAAATATTTTAAGTATCCTAGTTTTCATTGTAGGTTGACTCATAGGCTTGTTTTCCTTGTTGATGCGATAAAAAATAGGGCTGACTAATGTGATTTCCTTTGCCGCTAATGTGCCTTTTGTCAGTCATTGCTTGCTAACGTCTGAATTAGTATCGCATTCACAACAGTGTTTCTGGTAGTCATCATTGCAGCCAACAGCAACTCTCGCCATGTCCCAACGTATTGTAATAACATCATTAACAGTGCAGTTTTTTTGGGCGATAGGCCGGCATACAGCAAACTTCCGCTAACTAGTGTTGGTGGTAGTTTGAGGAAGTACTAGTACATATGGGCCATAATGTCTCCAAAATGTGCATGCAAACATATCTTTAGGTTGGCAGTATGTTGTGCTGGAAAGGAGGCCAACACACTGATATCACACACTAATTTACAATTGCCATTTCAGTGTTGCCAGAAAAGTGCACCTACCACTAACAGCAACATTTGCAACGCAGTGTTTGTCCACAGGTCAGTAACAATAAATACCAATGCCCAGCACCACTACTGTAACAATAAGTGGTGCAATGTCCATGCAAGTGGGTATGAGTCTTGAGCATCAGTCTGCATCAGGACATAGATAGCTTGACTGTGACACAGAGATCAGTTTTGATAAACCACATGTGATGCCTCTTACTAAACATCACTACAATTGAACATGCAAGCACTAGTAACACATTTCCACCTTTTTTTTCAGAGGATGCACCTTCCACATCGCAACGTGTGGATGACACCAATGTTGTTGACGAAATGGACGACACCCTGCACTCAATTGACAGTGACACACTGGATGACCTCATAACTTACCATACAGTCACCTACAGCACCTCCTGAGAGTGACAACAATGTGTTAGCTGCTCCAGCTGAAACCCAACAAACTCCAATAACAGAATCTGCCACTACACATATAAGCCCTGACTTGGATGACACACAGATAGAGTTCCAAAGAACCGCTGTAGCTCTACAATGGGAACTACTCAGAGAGGTTCATGTGGCTGTGGAGAGTGTGGGTGGCATCCTGCAAGTAATACTCCGAAGCCTGAACTCAGAATCGGGGAACATTGGTATGGAACAAGCCTGCAGCAACCAAACAGCAGGACTTGCACAATCTCTGGCCAACATATCGGCCATTATGAGTCAGAGGCATGTACAAATGCCACCACAAAGTGGCACCAGGGATGTTGCTCAACATCTCCAAAATATCGATGACACAATGAGATACATGCAGCAAAAGCAAGACAGTTACATGGCAACTATGTCTGCCTTTCATGGTGAATTACTGACTGTTATTAAAAATCTGCAATTAATGTTGAGTGCCCTAATGGCAAACTTCCAGACACCATATCACGTGGTACCTCACACCTCCTCTGCCACTGCTGGTGGTATCACTGATACAACACACCCTGCAGCTACAGAGCCAACGAAGGGACAATCTGAAAACTCTGATGAGGATGACGAGTCAGCAACAAAGTTTAAGAGGAAGACTGGACACTAAATTGACACAAAGTCACAGGTGTCGTATATCAACAGAACCAATTTGCCTTTGATGAGAAATATGTCCGAAAGACAATATCATTTCCAAAACGGTAACACATGTGCCACACATCATTTGTTTCTCACTCACTGAAGTTGAATACATTGTGACAACAACAATGTATTCATCACAGAAGCAAAGTACAAATAAAATCTTTTTGTTTCAATACTCACAAACATGTCAACATGAGTGCTGTTTCACTACTTGTGTGTCAAGAACAATGTGCCCTTGATTCATGTTTGTTCTATTTCCCAATGTCACTGGGATTGTTGTTTGGTGAAAAAGTATAACACATGTGAAAGAGTGTGTAAGTACTTGATCAATGTCTGGTTAGTATGACAATGTAAATGTGAAAATACATGTTCTCATATTGAAACATAGGGGGCAGAGTTACATGAAAGTGCCACAGCGCGGCACCACAAGCCCTTTGGCTGCGCCACGCTGTAGCCTTTTCGAGAGCACAGGAATGCGACATATGTACAATGATATGTCGCATTCCTGTGCTCTCCCCTGCGCTGGTGCGCAAACAGCTGCCATGCGCCGGCGCAGGTACCCTTGCACCATGGTGCAAGGATGCCTGCGTCATGGGAAGATTGTTTTTGTGCATGAAGGGGCACCTTCCTGCACAAAAACTGTCACAATAGGCATTTTCCACTCTCAATGCGTACTGTAGAATGCAGCATGCATTGAAAGAGGAAAAAACGTGGAGAAATGAAAAAATTGCTCCTTCTTGCGCCTCGCTACACCACCCCTAGGGTGGCGTTGCATACTGACGCATTGCCAGGTTTATGATTCCTTGTAAAGCTGGAAATGTGTCTGGTTCCATGGGTGTTAGGTGGGAACACCGACAGCAACACCCACGGAACGCCCCTTTCATGCAAAGTGCTGCGTGTAAAGGGGCTGTATTTACAAGGACAGGAAAGGCGAGGCAGGGTGGCTTTTCACGTCCTTGTAAATATGGGGAAGAGAAATGCGCTGCCAGTGCGTCACAAAAAGTGACGTACTAGCAGCGCAAGGGGCTTATAAATCTGCACATAAAACATTAATGATGTAGTGTTAAAATAATGAACTTGTACAGCAAATTAAATTATTCATACCAGCAAACAAGATGTGGGCAAAGTTTTACCCTGGTACTATATACACCAGCCGTGTTACTCAACTCTGCCTGTATACAGACATTGTGTAGTCCAGTAGTATGAATTTGCCACTTGTAACACAATGACTACTTGTTCATTAACATGGACTAGCTATAACAACACCTAGAGAGATAATGTGTGGTGTGTACGTTCTGTCCATCTGTGTAAGAGACAACCCATATTTTACTAACATATAGCAACATTAAACATAGATGACACAGATTTGTGATAGATACACATGCAGATGTTGTCTGTAGACTCATGATTTGAATCAGACCCATATGTATGTGAAGACCCAGAGTGTGTACACAAAAAAGTCGAAGCACAGGTGTTGGATTAACATGTACAAATATTCCATCA
>CAWUFW010028440.1:0-21855 GCA_963921515.1 Calotriton arnoldi | reverse complement strand
CCCCACTTAAAGAGAGGGACTTGAGAGAGTTGCTCCTGTGCCCGCTTCCAGGTGCTGGAGCGCTCCCTTTAACTTCCGGTTAGTGGTCTTCTCCTCCTTCATTTTGAGCACCACGGACTCCTACGCTTTGCATTGACAAGAAATTATGATTTATTAAGCATAGAAATTCAGAAATGAGGTAATAAGTAAATTTAATTTACCACAGTTTCGGTGGGTGGGTTGTGTTTTTTTGCTCTCAGGTTTTATAGCAGAGAAAGATGCTTTATTTCAAGGACTTTTATTTTTGATGAGATTTTCATTTAAACAACCTTTTTGGTTCATTTTATTATTTTTTTTTCAGAATTTTTGGGAATTTTTACAACTTTGCACTAAAAGTATGTTTTTGTAATGCAGATATGTTTACATTTTTATTCAGAGGCTAATGCTATGCATTTAGTTTGGGGTTACAATTTCTGGATTATATTGGGGTGATGGGATTCTCTAGGCTCCCCTACTGCTACTTAATTGTGAAAGTATTGTGTGCAATTTTTCTAATTTTGTGTGTGAGGAGCGTTTTATGTGTATACTTTTTAAATTATTTTAGTTACTGTTTCCAGTGTGTGTTTGGATTAAGCTGTTTTAATTTATTTAAACAGCTCAATCCATGCTATGATGCTTACTGTAGTTTTTAATTGATTGCAATTTGTTTTATTCACTGAATTACAGAAAATGTGATGTTTTGTTGGTTTAGTGGTCTTGTTTGTAGTAGTCTGTGTGCATATAAAGTAAGTATTTATTTGTACGGGTTTAATTTTGCACAAGTAGTTTCCTTGCATGTGTTAGGATTTGTTTACTTACTCTTGGTTTTGAAGTGTTTCTGAAAGGGATGAGTTGTAGTCTTCAGGTCTGGTAGCTGTGTTCTTTTTACTTATTTCAGTGAGATCGGTATATGGTTGGATAGGGTGGCAATCAAAATGATTTGTGCCACCCTCCTGCATCCATTGTTTGCTTTTGATTCTTTGTTTAGGGTGCCTTTATCCTAATACTTTCCACCAGTGAATGTGGAGCCTGGCTTGGTGTCTGTTTTTGAAAGTGGAGTGTGGGTGAGCTAAGCAGCTGTCCTCAAAGTCTAAAAGTCATTTTTGTGTAAAAATTTGGAATGTGCTATTTGTGGAGTATTTAGCACTTGAGGTGAAATATGGCTATGTTCTAGTATAAATACGTGTATAAATATGTGTGTTTGGGTACCTTTTGGATATTTAATGTGTCATGGCAGATTTATGAAATCTATGAGTGCTTGAGTGGGTGCATACGTTGGTACATTTTTTTCTTTAATTATATTAAACATTTCTAAAAAAGTGGTTGACTGTTTATTAGGTAGAAAAGTGAGATATTAATTGAATATTATTGTCATGTGGTTGAGCTACTGATGGTATAGAATTGGTAGAAAGGTATTGGACATGCTTTAAGGTGCCATCCATTTGCCATATGGGGCACTGCTGTAATGTTTACGGGTTTGTTTGGAGCTAACATTAAAATGTGTTTGTCATTATTGTGATTGTCATATATATGAAAATCTCTTTTGTGAGGGTAGCTAGTTAGGTTGTCTGGGGTGTCTCTTTCTGCAAAACATTCAGGGGTTGGGCATGTTATTTTGTTAGTGTGTCTCTTTCTAGCTATTGGTTTGTTTTAAAGTTAATTGCATTTGGTAGTTGTGCTAGCTGCAGTGGGTTTGAGTTTGTCGCGCATAATTTTTGATGAGTGTTCACACTTAGAGGCACTAGAGCTGGTTGAGAGCTTCCTTGGGGTCTTTGAACTATGTTTCAGACCTCTAAGTCTGCCATATTTGGTGGAAGGTTAAGCTCAGTGGTGTTTTCTACTGCACTCACTTACAGCTGACACTGCCCACCCATAGCAACCGTTTTGAGTAGTGTTTGGTGCATTTCAAGGTGCCACGTTCTAACTTTGGTGTTATGTTCTTGGCTGTAGGTGTTGCCTAGGCATGCTAGCAGGGGTTCCTTTCTGCGAAAGCAGTGCGAATCTTGCTTCCTCTGGACGAAGTTGTAGTCTGTTTTAAATAAAAAAATATGAACAAAATTATCTAATGTGTGTTGTGTGTTATGGTTGTTGCCTTTACATAGTTTAGTTAATTCTGTTTTGTATTTTTAACTACTGGTTGAAAACAATCTTCTTTTGTTTTGGGTTGGTTGGTTTGGTTTTTAGCTGCTCTTTTTGACTGGAATATCTTGTGCTTTGTTTTGGTCTTCTTTGCTGGTCTGTGGTGTTAAAGAAAGAACAGAAAAATCATGAATGAATTATTTGCCTAATTTTGGATACTAGTTTTAAAGGAGTTGGGAGTTAAGTATTTGGGGAAATAGTTGTTTTTACTTACTTTTATGTGTAGTTGTCTGTAACTATTTTGCAGAGTGGCTGGCTTCATTTTTCAGCATTTGGAGGTAAAGTAAGAAAAGATGGTAAAAAAATGATAGTGAAAAATGGTTGTTATATAGTAGATTTAGTCAATTGTGTGATTTGATTGTGGTTGGTTTTGATTTCTAGTGTTCGAGATTGTGTATTTTAATATATAATTTTTTTAACATATTGTAGTGGTTGGTAATTAACTTGAATTTCTTTAATATTGTATTAAGGGCAGTATTTGTAATGTGTTAAAATGTGTACCTAATGTATATTTTTGTTTTAAATGTCGAATGTTGTGGGTTGTTGAAATATTTTTATGGTGTGTAATGTTGTAATATAGGAATGTCAGCTGTTTATGGGTTAGGATATTTTTATTCTCAATATTGTTTATATTTGATATTTCTATTAATAATATTTTTAGATTCAAAATATTGCAGTTTTACATAGGCTCATTGCATTTTTCAATATTTTGTCTTTATATATTCTGGTGTTGATATTTGTATGTGGTGATTGTTGGGTTGAGGATCGGGCCTGAACGGGATAATGCAGGCCTGTGTCTGCATCGCAGCTGGGGAACATATGTACTACCTCACACACGTTGCTTGGTTTTGATCTAGAGACCACGCCTCCGATTCATTTCATTGGCTGTTCCCCTGCCCCCGTCATGGTCGCTCGTGACCATCAGGGATTGTGTAGAGGGCACAGGCTGAAACACCCCTCTGGGGACTACTAATAGTGGGCATGGTCCACCCACATGGGCTATAACAGTGATATTCCGTAGTACAATCTAAGGATTTCTTGCCCCCACACAAACCTCACACACTACGAAGCTTCTGTCGCGTGGCAGTGAATTAATAGATGTTGTGGGTGGGCAGGGTGGATCGACTCAAGGGAAGAGATACTAACTATACCCCTGCAGCAATTTACAGTTGCCCCCTGTTACTATGATACTTTCCAGCTTACTCCTAGTATTTGGGGTACCATTATTATATGCGAGTGTGGCCTATTGTGATAATAGATGTGGAATAGAAAATGGGCATGTGTGTGCCTGTCAGCATAATGAACGCGGCCAGTTCTCCACAGCATCCACATTCATCTGCTAGAATAGACAAACATTACCACCCAGGCCTGCTAACCGCAAAAAAACAGGAAGAATCCCTTTTATCCGCCCAACAACCACATGCAGTATACTTCATATATGGAGCTGTTTTTTTGTTGTCTGGTTTGTGATGAAATGCTACATCGGATCTGACTAGCCCAGCCCCTGACTTCCAGAAGATTTGAAAAAACCTCTCCTAGATGCTCTTTGAATGGATTGATGACATCATGGCATACATTTGGAAGCAGCCAACCGCTCGATTGACAGCAGATATCCCTACCCAACTACCTCAAACTAAGCAAAAAAGCCAGAGCTTGCGACAGCAATGCAACATTCAAGCCTGGGTATTCCTGAGAAGAGTCACTCTGCGGTCACCCAGGTCCGAGCCTGTGGAGCGAGTGAGTGCCCACCAACATGCTCATTTTGGGACTCTCAGTTACATTCCCCTCAACTGACTTTGGACCAGGCAACAGCCAGAGAAAAACACAGAAGGAGGAAAGAACAAAGAGGAAGTAGAAAGATGCAAAAACTGTGTCAAAGGGAGAAATCCAGGGATGACAAAGAACCTGCCGAGAGTGAGATAACAAGGCAGGGAGTGTCTGGTGGTGGGTTAAAGAAGGGGTGGGGATTGGAATCTAGACTATGTAGCCATGGTATTCAACACTAACCCCGCAGTAGTTCGCACTAGTAGCACTTCACGTAGCTACGTGAGTGCATTTTGAACTACCACGTGGCCATGCGTAATGAGCTATGCAGCAGGTTGCGTGGTGCGTAGCTGTGTGCTTGACTGCACTGTACAATAATTGCCAAAGGCATCTTGCACGGTGCAAGTTAAGATAAAATAGGTATCCTCTGTCTTTATATGCTAAAATACATATGGCATTTCACAAAAGTGAAATCAATAAATTAACAAGCAGTGGAGAGGTGATGGTTGCGGTATCACTCCTAACCTAGGGGAGAGAACCAAGCAGATGCCTTGAAAACAAAAAGCACATCTTTTGAATGATTCGGTGGTGTGGTCCCATCCTCTTAGACCCACCCCAAGCACAGTTATTAGCAAAAATACAATCCCAGCCAAAGGCCCTGCAAAGCATTATGGGGCATGAGGTTAGCAGTGGGCAGTGAATATTATAGTATCCAATATCAAAATAATTCTACAAAGAGCTGCGGTTCACACTAGTCGAATTGCCGAATGTCCCTCCCACGAGTCAAATGCAAAAGCTTCATGAAAGGGTTTCAATGCTTTGCATTTGACTGCGTGAGAAACGTCTAGCTAGCGACTGAGTAACTGCTGGCAATGTATTAATAATTTCAATGCTTTTGCATTTGACTTCACGTGAGAGGACATCTAAGTAGCTGACTGGATTGAACTGCAGCTCTTTGTAGGGTTATTTTGATATTGGACACTGCATAATATTCACTGCCCACTGCTAATACCTACGTCCCATAATGCTTTGCGGGCACTTTGGTTGGGATTGTGTTTTGCCCTCTAACTGCTGGCAGAATGACCCTAGAAGGAGAGGGACCACCACTGAAGCTCGTTCACATGTTCTATACTTTTTTTTTTGTGTTCCGAACATCTGCTTGATCTCCCCTAGGTTGGGGGACCACAAAATCATCACCTCTCTCATTGCTTGATATTTTCATTGATCAAAAGTTCACTTTTGTGTGTAATTTGTTTATATGCTTTTAGCATGAAAGCTAGCTTTAACAAAGTATTTGTATGTGTTTAGTATACTGCTGCTACGCTACGTCAACAGTACAGTTTTTTTATACTCTGCTACGTGCAATTTGTATAGTGCGTGTATTAGCTACAAGCTTGCGTGCTCCCGGCGTGAGCGTAGCAAAGTATTATGCCAAAGTTGATTAGACACCCTGACCTTTGATAGCACAAACCACAGGCTTCTGAGCTAAATTTGGGCCAGCACTTGTTCTTTTACACATTAAGCACCGACACACAACTATCTAGAAAGCCAGTCCCTTGGTCACCTGAAATTCCTCTGTTGGCCCTTTGCCACCAGCTTCAATAGCATGCCTGATACCAAACACCACAAAGCAGGTGGGCTGACTTCGGCATCTGGGGCTCTGTCTGCTCCAGCGTGTTCACTTGCCTCCCACCTTTCACCTTTTATTATTAAAGGGCTGATTTCAGGAGTTGATTGGTAATGGAAAATTCACAAATGTGTGGCCAGGCGAGTGAAACTTTCTATGTTTGAAGTTTCTCTGACAGTGGGAGAATCCTTACACTGCTACTTGGGGTTAGCAGAGCAAAGTAATCCCTCTGGAGAATTCTTCACCATGGTGAGTCTTTCAATGGAGGATTTGCCACTCTGCACAAATCACAGGGGCATGATTAGCAAGGCGTTATCGCCACTTTAGCGCTTGCACTTTGCCGCTAAACCGGCGATATTTCTATCAGCCCTATTAGCAAGCTATCAAGCTAACAGCTGTTAGCGACAGCTTCATGTCAGCGACTGTTTTGAGTGCCGCTTTGCATGTCAGCGATATTTTATCGCTAATGACATGCTCGCGTAGGCGTTCCCAACTAAGCGACTGCAGGCAGTCGCTTAACACAACCTTTGCCCCCTGTTGCCAATGCCCGCGAGCGACAATAAAAGTAGTCGCGCTAACCGTGATTGTCACTGGAATTTAACACCTGCTAAAAAACCACAAGCTTATACCATTTCTTGTCTGTGGGTGGATTGCAGGGTTAAGTCCTCACCTGCCTATTAGCCAAGCTTTTCATTAGCGCAGTGAATTTTTCGCTGGATTTCTCGCGCTATTGCTGGGTTTACTTGCCGCTATCGCTGGATTTTCTATACGTGCCCAAGGAGATAAGCGTTGATAACCAGCAGCGTTATCTCCGCGATGAGATCCAGCGATAGCCGCGATAGACACATGGCACTTTTAAAGCGCGCTTTGCGATAATTATCGCAAATCCTTGGTAATATCCCACAGGGTTTTTAATACCACCCATTTGAACCTAGAAGTTGTCCCACTCTTGTATTGAAGATGCATTTTTCCTGATCTCTGATTTGCCATTCTCCTTCCCATATCTCCCATTTTTGCAACTCTCCATTGCTCATGTTAGCTTTGCTCTTTTCACTATATTTTTTTATTTCCTCAATATCCTCCTGCAGTACGTCCCTGCATTTTTGTTTGTCCCAGTATGTTGCAAAGCATAGTTCAGCTTGTTAGTCCGCTGGTGGCAAATATTTGTGAGTCCATGTATCCGTAATTTGGATTTTCATATGATACCTCTCATTCTTAATATAATAATAAAAATTATCTTGCAGATTTAAGTGAGTTTTTTCTGAAAAAAAATCACCCACATTTTAATATTTTTGGCCAGCTTGCAGTGAGATTAGTTACTTAGGCTTAGCAAGCTCCTGGCCAGATTTCCCACAAATCTGGTTTGTGTGCTTCTCGCTGAAAGGGGTATGGTGCTCTAAAGAGTAGAATTCCTACTTTCCTTTTTGAAGGTTTGTGAATCTAGAACACCTCTTCTGAGGAAAATAGTTAAGAGGAAAAGATTAAATAAGCAATACCATTGAATACCTAAAGAAATGCCAATATTTGTCAATCCAAATGGGAAAGCAAAACTAAGTAAAAGTCAACACTATGGCCCCTCATTACCAGTTACCACCTAATTATGAGACTGGTAACTGTGAAGATTACAAGCACTAGCAATATTATGAGAACTGCTGCCAGATCTGTGGAGGCAGCTATAATCTCTTGGCAAAGGTCTTGAGCAAGGTGAGGGTATGCCGAATTGCCAGGAAATTGGGCTTAGGTGTTCCATACTCTGGTAATTCCTCAGCTCTTAGTTTCATATCATTATCCAACACATAAATGGGCACACATTTTCCGTTGCCCACAGATTCACTGGGTATCACCAGTATTTTTGTTAATTTCAGGGGCGGGATATATTTGCCCTGTTTTCTGGATTTACTTCCAATGAGGGCAGAAAGCGGTAAAGTGGTACTGCATGTTCCTTAAATTACAATAAACATTTATATTCATTAACAATCCAACAGCGAATGTCCAATGAATTTGTGAAGTTAGAAAAATCCCATTAAGCATTATGCAAGTTCAGCAAAGGTTCTCCCATCCAATGGAAATATGGGACTTGAGGATAAATCTTTCTATCATTACATAAATCCATGCAGTCAAATAACCGAAAATGTGCAGCTCTGTAAGAGGTATGCATCTGGTGAAAGGGTTCGCTAGGCATCTCTATCTGCATGACTATGCATGTGCACAGAAACTCTGAAGGGACCTAAGGCAAGCTTAACAGAGTTGCTCATCTCACTGGAAATTCTTTGTCGGAGTTTATTCTTAAGATCTACTTGTTTGTTGAGAGCAGGGACTTTGGGAATATGGGTCAAATCCAGAGTCACCTTGGCTGATCTTGGCTAACCATCAGGATCTCAAAACGTAGTTGTTGACAGGTAATTTGACAAGCACATTGGCAAAAGTCCACAAACGAGATGTATGCAGCGGTTCTTTACCTCACCACTGATTTATTTGAAATCCATGGTCCTGCCGTCAGGATCCACTTCCTCTGATGCAAAACAACATTTTCTTCTTCTTTTACCTTTTCTTCCATGTATAGCTGTTGTATGGCTCCTCCAAGAAATAGAACTGCCCAGATCCTTTGAGGGCAGGTCAATAGATGTTTTCTAAAACGTGCTAGGTGAAAAGATAAACCACAGTAACATCTATTCTCAATCCGTAATACATCAGTCGGTCTAAATGAGAGTCACAAATAACCCTGGGCGGTGAACTACGCTACGCTCGCGGAGTTTGCGAAGTCTCGGTAACTTCGCGATTCGCGTAGAAACGCAGAGTTGCCGTGCACTACGCATTTTAGCGGCGTAGCGTAGCTGTTTTTCTTCTTCGCGCGCTCAATATACGTTCTCGCGCGCGCGGTAACGACCTACCGTGATTCTGCGTTCGCCGAGCGCGACTTCCTATCCGTTCGCGGGCGCCACGGAGATTTGTAATCCGGCCGCACGATCCCGCGAGTGTGCGGAACGCGAACACGTCATTCGGACGCACGATCTGACTTCCGGCGGCAGTGTTGGTAAGATCGCGATCCCGAACACGAAGAAACTACAATCTGGCGAAGAATATCTCTCGGAGCATCATAAAACCTTCTCGAAAATGATGATTTAGTTTCATTTTGCACAAAAAACTCCTCAGGTTGTCATTTAGATGTAGTTTGGTGAGCAAGGAGTCCTTTTTCTTTTTTTTCCAAGAGGAAGGAAGTGCCCCTGATTCTCAAACTTCCTGTTCCTGTCCAGCAGGCTCCTCCCAGTGCTTTGTCCATGTGCTGTTCACTTTCATTTGGATTTGGAGCTGGAAGGATCACTTTTTGTGTCTGTCTGCTGCATCATATCATTGGATTGGATTTGAGGACTCTTGGATTTGAGATTTTACAAGTAAGTTGGAGAATTGGTGTACTTGTTTGTTTGATTGGGGCTTGTTTGTACCTACATTTTTTGAGGGGATTTCCATCGTTTTTAAAATGTATTGTTGTGGCCTGTAGTTTCGGCAGGGGCCTAGTTGTTTTTCTTTGATTGGAATTTCAGCCAGTAGGCCCGGACTAGAGCCAGAGGTACCCATGGGTGCATGTGTCTGTGGTGTCTGTTGAATTTAAACATCATGTAGGGCATGCATGGATGGCATTGGATTGAATTGGTAAAAGTGGTTTTGGGGTGTCTTTCACTTTTTGGGTGTAATATATACCTTTGTTGGATGTGTGTGTGTGCTTGTTGTGTAACTTTCCAACCTTTCGTAGCCCTGTGGATTTTCGTTTTTGCATTTTTTGTATTAAAGCTGTGTTGTTTAGCACTGCAGGCCTCCTTTGTCTGGTAATATTATTATAGGCCTGCTTGAGTTCATTGTTTTCCATGGCCTGTTGTGACTGTGAGTGACCACGTGGCTTGGGGCCATTTTGTGGTGGTAGTTTAGTAGTGTGCTGCTTTTTCCATATAGGCCTGCATGTCTTTCTTTGTTCCCCTTGGCTTATGCTTGTTGTGAACTTGTGGGTGGCCTGGCCATGTGGTGGCGGCCATTTTGTAGGACCAGCCACTGTGCTTTTGCCATAGGCCTCCAAGCTTGCGGCCTAGTCTGCCAGCGAGGCCCAGAGGTAGTCATCCTCATGGGTGCATAAAAACTGTTTCTGTGTTGTCTGTTGAATTGTAACATAATTTAGGCCATGGATGGCATTGGATTGATTTGCAAAATGTGGGTTTTGGGGTGGTATTTCATTTTTTGGGTGTTTGTTAAATAAATAGGCCTTTTCAGCCAGTAGGTAACCCTGGGCGTTCAGCTCGCGGACTTTGGGCAACTCCGCACTGCGCGACAACGCGGACTTACACTTTTTATCTTCTTCGCCGCTCAATATGCACATTTTCGCGGCGCGACAACGACTTTGTGACGATCGCGATGCCGACCACGCAGAATTTACAATCTGAGCGAAGAATATCTCTCGAGCATCATAAAACCTTCTGAAATTGTTGATTTAGTTCATTTTGCACACAAAAACTCCTCAGGTTGTCATTTAGATGTAGTTTGGTGAGGAAAGGAGTCACTTTTTTTTTTGTTTTACAATTTTTTTCCAAGAGGAAGGAAGTTGCCCAGAGTCTCCAACTGCCTGGTCCTGTCCTTTGTCTTCACTTTTTTGTTATTTTTGGGTGGCCTGGCCATGGTGGGTGGCGGCCATTTTGTAGTCCAGGCATTGTGCTTCTTGCCATAGGCCGCTGCATTGTCTGTCTTGTGTTCCTTTCTTGTTGTTCTGGGTGGCCTGGCCATGTGTTGGCGGCCATTTTGTCCGGGAACAGCCACTGTGCTTTTGCTATGAGCCTCCAAGCTTGCGGCCTAGTGTGCCAGTAGGCCACGGAGTGGTCATCTCATGGGTGCATAAAACTGTTTCTGTGTTGTCTGTTGAATTGTAACATAATTTTAGGCCATGGATGGCATTGGATTGATTTGCAAAATGTGGGTTTCGGGGTGGTATTTCATTTTGGGTGTTTGTTAATAAATAGGCCTTTTCAGCCAGTAGGTAACCCTGGGGCGTTCAGCTCGCTGGACTTTGGGCAACTCCGCACTGCGCGGCAACGCGGACTTACACTTTGTATCTTCTTCGCGCGCTCAATATACGTTTTCGCGCGCGCATAACGACTTTTTGTGACGATCGCGATGCCGAACACGCAGAATTTACAATCTGGCGAAGAATATCTCTCGAGCATCATAAAACCTTCTCGAAAATGTTGATTTAGTTCATTTTGCACAAAAAACTCCTCAGGTTGTCATTTAGATGTAGTTTGGTGAGCAAGGAGTCACTTTTTTTAGTTTTACAATTTTTTTAACGAGGAAGGAAGTTGTTCGGTGGCCTGGCCATGTGGTGGCGGCCATTTTGTGGGACCAGCCACTGTGCTTTTGCCATAGGCCTCCAAGCTTATGGCCCAGTCTGCTAGTAGGCCCAGAGGTAGTCACCATGGGTGCATAAAACTGTTTCTGTGTAGTCTGTGGAATTTTGACATCATTTAGGCCATGGATGGCATTGAATTGAATTGCCGAAATGTGGGTTTTGGAGGGTCTGACTATTTCACTTTTTGGGTGTGTTAAATAAATGCCTTTTGTGCGTGTGTACTGTGTAATTATAATTGTTTGTGTTGTTGTAGTGGTTGTCTAACTTTCAAAAGTGTTTTTAGCCATGTGGATTTTAGTTTTTGCATTAAAGCTGTGTGTGTTTTATAAGGCATCCTTTGTCTGCCCATACATAGGCCTGCTTGAGTTCATTGTTTGCCGTGCCTTGTGCCTGTGAGTCACCATGTTGCCGGGGGCCATTTTGTTGTGGTAGTTAGTAGTGTGCTGATTTTGCCACATGGCCATGTCTGAACTGGGGTGGTGGAGTGAGCTAAAGAATGATGATGGATTAAACCCAGATCAGTTGACTGGGGGTGAGTGTTTGATTTGCTCAAGCGCTCCGTCCATCATCCCCTTTGGTATCGCTTTGTTCGCCCTAAGTTGGCAGGGTATGCCCAGACGTGGGTCCCTTGCTCACTTTGCCACTGGATTCAAGCTAGCCTGGCTGATGACGGCTGAATAGCCAGAAACCGGTCCCAGGATGCTTGTTTCCGGTCCAGGGAAGACATGGCTTGGCAGTTCGGGCTGGACTGTTCCCATGAGGCACAGTGTCAGACTGATTTGCATATGGCCATGTCTGAACTGGGGTGGTGGAGTGAGCTAAAGAATGATGATGGATTAAACCCAGATCAGTTGACTGGGGGTGAGTGTTTGATTTGCTCAAGCGCTCCGTCCATCATCCCCTTTGGTATCGCTTTGTTCGCCCTAAGTTGGCAGGGTATGCCCAGACGTGGGTCCCTTGCTCACTTTGCCACTGGATTCAAGCTAGCCTGGCTGATGACGGCTGAATAGCCAGAAACCGGTCCCAGGATGCTTGTTTCCGGTCCAGGGAAGACATGGCTTGGCAGTTCGGGCTGGACTGTTCCCGTGAGACAGTGTCAGACTGATTTGCATATGGCCATGTCTGAACTGGGGTGGTGGAGTGAGCTAAAGAATGATGATGGATTAAACCCAGATCAGTTGACTGGGGGTGAGTGTTTGATTTGCTCAAGCGCTCCGTCCATCATCCCCTTTGGTATCGCTTTGTTCGCCCTAAGTTGGCAGGGTATGCCCAGACGTGGGTCCCTTGCTCACTTTGCCACTGGATTCAAGCTAGCCTGGCTGATGACGGCTGAATAGCCAGAAACCGGTCCCAGGATGCTTGTTTCCGGTCCAGGGAAGACATGGCTTGGCAGTTCGGGCTGGACTGTTCCCATGAGGCACAGTGTCAGACTGATTTGCATATGGCCATGTCTGAACTGGGGTGGTGGAGTGAGCTAAAGAATGATGATGGATTAAACCCAGATCAGTTGACTGGGGGTGAGTGTTTGATTTGCTCAAGCGCTCCGTCCATCATCCCCTTTGGTATCGCTTTGTTCGCCCTAAGTTGGCATGGTATGCCCAGACGTGGGTCCCTTGCTCACTTTGCCACTGGATTCAAGCTAGCCTGGCTGATGACGGCTGAATAGCCAGAAACCGGTCCCAGGATGCTTGTTTCCGGTCCAGGGAAGACATGGCTTGGCAGTTCGGGCTGGACTGTTCCCATGAGGCACAGTGTCAGACTGATTTGCATATGGCCATGTCTGAACTGGGGTGGTGGAAGTGAGCTAAAGAATGATGATGGATTAAACCCAGATCAGTTGACTGGGGGTGAGTGTTTGATTTGCTCAAGCGCTCCGTCCATCATCCCCTTTGGTATCGCTTTGTTCGCCCTAAGTTGGCAGGGTATGCCCAGACGTGGGTCCCTTGCTCCACTTTGCCACTGGATTCAAGCTAGCCTGGCTGATGACGGCTGAATAGCCAGAAACCGGTCCCAGGATGCTTGTTTCCGGTCCAGGGAAGACATGGCTTGGCAGTTCGGGCTGGACTGTTCCCATGAGGCACAGTGTCAGACTGATTTGCATATGGCCATGTCTGAACTGGGGTGGTGGAGTGAGCTAAAGAATGATGATGGATTAAACCCAGATCAGTTGACTGGGGGTGAGTGTTTGATTTGCTCAAGCGCTCCGTCCATCATCCCCTTTGGTATCGCTTTGTTCGCCTAAGTTGGCAGGGTATGCCCAGACGTGGGTCCCTTGCTCACTTTGCCACTGGATTCAAGCTAGCCTGG
This sequence comes from Calotriton arnoldi, assembly GCA_963921515.1. Classification (NCBI taxonomy): domain Eukaryota; kingdom Metazoa; phylum Chordata; class Amphibia; order Caudata; family Salamandridae; genus Calotriton; species Calotriton arnoldi. The sequence goes on along the minus strand of CAWUFW010028440.1, from coordinate 8,614 downwards.
CTGATGACGGCTGAATAGCCAGAAACCGGTCCCAGGATGCTTGTTTCCGGTCCAGGGAAGACATGGCTTGGCAGTTCGGGCTGGACTGTTCCCATGAGGCACAGTGTCAGACTGATTTGCATATGGCCATGACTGAACTGGAGTGGTGGAGTGAGCTAAAGAATGATGATGGATTAAAACCAGATCAGTTGACTGGGGGTTAGTGTTTGATTTGCTCAAGCGCTCCGTCCATCATCCCCTTTGGTATCGCTTTGTTCGCCCTAAGTTGGCAGGGTATGCCCAGACGTGGGTCCCTTGCTCACTTTGCCACTGTATTCAAGCTAGCCTGGCTGATGACGGCTGAATAGCCAGAAACCGGTCCCAGGATGCTTGTTTCCGGTCCAGGGAAGACATGGCTTGGCAGTTCGGGCTGGACTGTTCCCATGAGGCACAGTGTCAGACTGATTTGCATTTTTTTTTGTAAACAAATTTTATTCAGTTGACGTTACAACTCAAACAATCACTGTACGGGGACAGTGAGCATACATTGATAACTGCACACTGGATGTCAACGTTCAGACAGTAAGCCATCCACCCCTATACGTCGGCTTTTGCCGTGCGTGCCTCATTTACCTCTATTTTGGGCAGCCCACATAAATAGCAAACATTGGTGGTAATGTCTGTCAACTCAACCAGAATCTGCTAATAAATCATATCCCACGTCCCCGCAATAAATATTTCACATCCTTCAAGCCAACTCCGGTGAGGCCCACAGGAAACGCAGTAAGAAATGCAAAAACAATACCCATCCACCCACCCTCGCAGTCTCCCTCCCTTTCCCGCAACTCTCCCCCCCCCCTATCCCTCCCCTCAGGCATGTCGCTCACCCATGGGAACTCCCGTGGAAAGACAGAGTCCGTCTGTCAGGTAGTCTAACACCCCAGTATCCGCTCAGTAGGGACAAGCTAAAAAGTGGAAGCACACTCACGCGTGGAAATTTTATCCGCCAACCCGCTAGAAGGCCCGGAGGAAGTTTGGTTGGGGCAGGATGTCAGACCCCCCGTATTACCCTGCTCAGTCGACTGAGGGTTCGTCATCATCCTCACTCGGGCGCTTGAGCTCCTCCACCAACGCCACCCACGCCATTACGGCCTCCAATGTCTTGTCGTTACCCGTTCTGTGTGCCATTTGGAGCCGAAAGGTACCCTCACTATCCGCCCACTTTGTAAGCTCCCGCGTCCACCTCAAGGTACTTGGGGGGTGCTCGCCTTCCAATGACAGGTAATTTCTCGCTTGGCCAATACTAGTCCTAGATCGATAAATTTACTGGTGATCTTGTTCTTGGCAGTGTGAGGAAACCAGTGTAACAGACAAGTCCCCGGCGTCAGCTCGATCTCCCGGTCCGTTATGCCATTCAGTCTGGTCAGTATCTCCCTCCAAAACCCCAGGAGTGATGGGCAGGCCCAGAGCATGTGTAAAAACTCAGCATTGTCTAGATTGCATCTCGGGCAAACCGCGCGGGTCCCAAAATATTTGTTAATTTTTTGAGGAGTGAGGTACGCACGGTGAAGGACAAAGAAGTGTATTAATTGGAACCTCGCGTTCCTGGAGGTTTTCCATGCTCTTTCTACCATCGCTTCCCATGGTTTCTCTTCGATGGGCACACCAAGATCTATCTCCCATTTAAAGCGTAGGCTATCTAGAGGGCGTCGCAACTCCTGAGTAAGTCGCCTATAGAGGCAAGTCACTGCCTTGACCGTCCCAGCCGCGGTCACCACATACTGGCAAGGCAGGGAGATCGCTGGTTCTGCGATCCCCATCTGCCAATGCTTACGAATGACTGCCGTTAGGGAAGCGTGCAGAAGGAAGTCCCCCTAGGTATGTCATACCGCTCTAGCAAATCATTGAAGGGTAGGAGGGTGTTGTCTTCATAAAGGTCTCCTATGGCGGAGATGCCCGCCTCCCTCCAAGCCCGCAACCCTTGCCAGTCCCCCCCATGCGGCAGTGTCTCGCAAAGCAGCAATGGAATCTCGGGCGCATACGGGGGTCCCCGTGAGGCCCTCCGGATCACCCGATTCCAACACCTGCGCATCGCCCACAGGTCCTCCTGGGCCCCCCGCCCACGCAGTGGAAGCCGCATCAGTACACGAGCAAGTTGAGGCAGGGTCGGGTCTGTGGTCTCAACACCCTCATCACTAAGCCGCCCAGCCATCCACTTCGTGAACCATTGTATTTGGGCTGCGTGATAGTAGGCCTCTAGATCCGGCACAGCAAACCCTCCCTCTCCCCTAGGCCTCATCATGGTGATAAGTGCTACTCTGCGCCTCCCAGTACCCCATAGAAATCCCGTGATCATGGTGTTGAGAAGAGTAAAAAGTTTCCTCGGGATCCACAGTGGCAGCGCGCCAAAGTAATAAAGCAATCGCGGCAGTGTGACCATTTTCAGGAGCGCCACCCGTCCCGCTATCGAGAGAGGAAGGGTCCCCCAAAAATCAAAGCTACTCCTGGTGTTCCGTATCGCCCGACCTATGTTACCATCCAACACATCTGTAGCCGCGTGATATACGCGAACCCCCAAGTATGGCAGGCACCTGCTTTCCCACCTCACATCCAGCACATTCGGGGGAGCATTCCTTCCGGCCCGCGTGGGGAACAAGCAAGTCTTGTTCCAGTTGACCTTAAGGCCTGCGACCCTTCCCAACCTGTACAACAGGTCCCTGGCACCCTGCAGGTCGTCCGCCGGGTTGGCAAGAAACAGTAACAGATCATCTGCATATAGTGCTATGAATTGAGTTCGGTTCCCCACATCCACTCCCCGGTAGTAGTGCCCCGATCTTGCGTGCACTGCCAGAGGCTCCACCGCCAGCGCAAACAACAGGGGAGACAGCGGGCAACCCTGCCTCGTGCCTCTACCCACTGCACAAGCTTCTGAAATCACTCCTCCCGTGCGTACCCTGGCAGTGGAGCTCCTGTATAGAATTGCCGTCCACGCCACAAAGTCCTCTCCCAGCCCAAACGCTCTCAGTACCCTAAAAAGATATGGCCACTCAAGGCTATCGAAGGCTTTTTCCATATCAATCGATAAGATACATGCCTCCTCCTTATCATAGGTGGTCGCGTCTAACAGGCGAAACAGCCGCCGTATATTCATGGCAGTGTTGCGGGACGGGATAAACCCCGACTGGTCCATATGAATAAGCGTCGTCATATGGATCAACAGACGATCGGCCAAGACAGAGCTCAGTATTTTGTAATCTAAATTGAGCATGGCCAAAGGGCGATAGGCTGTGCGGTCCCAGGGCGGCTTATCCGGTTTCAGGAGCGGTATGATTACTGCTTCCTTTGTCGAGTCCGGCAAACACCCATCCCTCCTTGACCTATTGTATAGAGCCATCAGACGAGGGAGAGGGTGTCCGAGTAAGCAGAGTAAAACTCAACCGGGAGGCCATCCGTGCCGGGAGTTTTGTTCCTGGCCATGTGTTTTATGGCTTTCCTAATCTCACCTAGCTCAACGTCCCGACCCAGGATCTTCGCTGCATCTGCACCAATCTGAGGCAGAGCGATAGCATCTAGGAATCCCGCATCCTCCGCTGCCCCCGCCTCCAACTGGCTCCGATACAAGGAGGTGTAGTAGTCCAGGAACTGGGTGTTTATGTCCTGTTGGCCATAATGACTCAAACCATCGGGTCCCCGAATTTCTAAGATCACTGACCCCCTGCGTGCCGGGTTGGCCAACCAGGCCAGAAGCGCCCCAGATTTGTCTCTCTCCGCATGCGCCCGAGCCGTGTATGCCCTATAATCGAAGCATCTCAGCCGTTCTACCTGTATTGCCAGGGCCTCCTTGGCCTCCAGAAGATCTGCCTGTCTGTCTACTCTTTCGGGCCTATCCCTTTCCGCGCACCGGAGCAGTTGTTCTGCCGCCAACACCTCATCCTTGAGGACCCTCCGCACTCCCACCGCCTCTCCTATACAGCGACCCCTGATAACCACCTTGAAAGCGTCCCACTCCTTATGGGGGCTGTTAGTTGTACCAGTGTTATGTAGGAAGTAGTCCTCTATGGCCGTAGCTATGGTCGACCGGAACACCTGATCCTCCAACACCTCCGGCCGAAGTCGCCAGGTGGGAATCGAGGGCCTAGTTCTCACCCAGTGCAAGGATATTAGCAGGGGATTGTGGTCAGACACCGTACGAGCTAAGTATTCACTCAGAGTAACCATAGCATGTACATCCGGGGAGCAGAGAATATAGTCTAAGCGCACGTGGAGTTCATGTAAACCCGAAAAGTAGGAGTAGTCCCGGTCCAACGGGTGGTGTACCCTCCAGGTGTCCATCAGTCCCCAGTGTTGTTGCCAGTCTCGTCTGGCCTCTGCGACCCTGTGGGCTGGAGCGTCAGGGAGCGGCGGATGCGAGCGGTCCAGATCAGTATCGACAATGCTGTTGAAGTCTCCCCCAGTAGCACCGCCCCAGTCAACTGTTGCGCCAATGTCTGTGAAAGTTGCACTAGGAATGAGGGCTGATCTATGTTGGGGGCATATACACTCCCTATTGTGATGTCTCGACCATCTAGCCGTCCCGTCACCACCACATACCGGCCCCCGGGTCTATGATTTGTTGGACACATTGAAAGGGGATCCCCGCCCTCACCCAAATTAAGGCCCCCTGGCAAACGCCGAGTACGTGGTGTGGAACACCTGACCTCTCCAGCGACGTTGCAACGCCTCTCCCGCCTTCTGTGTCAAATGAGTTTCCTGCAATAATGCGATTTGTATCCCCCTTCTCACCAGGTAAGCATGTATTCTGTGTCGGCGAGTCATAGTGTGCATCCCCCTAACGTTCCAGGTTATACATTTGATACCTACGGCGGAACCCATGGCTCAATCCCCTGACCTTCTCGATACCCACCCCGTAGAGCGACATGCCTGACCCCGACCCAATGTTCCCCAATAAAAAACAAACCCCAACTCCCACTCCCCAGGACAGGCGCACACAAACAAGTCCCTATCCAAACAAAAGCACTCAAGCAACAAGTCATCGAGGCGGCAGAACGCAGACCAACCCCGCCAGACCCAGGACCCTCCCGGCTCTCCCTCCCATGTCCATAGTACTCATGGGAGACCTCAAAGTATGGAGACATCATCAGCTAGCCGCAAGTCCGCATATATAATGGAAAACATCAGCCAATAGCTGCGCGCTACCCCCTCAATATAGTACATGTGGTGCACTCAGCCAAACATGCCGTCCGCCGTCTGCGGAGTAACATCCGGGAGGTCTGCATCCAGGGTCCCCGGAACACTGCTTGTCCCTGAGCTCCCAGATCCCGCCATTTCTGGGTCTGTGACAATGCTGGCTGGGCTCACCGAGCCCCGACTGATCTCCGCCACCGCCCTAACCGCTCTAGAGCGCTCTTGACTCCGACCCGCAGGCGCCGGGGACCTCCGAGGAGCCAAAGTAGGAGACTGCCGTCGACGGGGCGAATCCAGAGCTGGAGAGCGCGGCCCACCCCTCGCCCCGCGCGTCCAGCCAGTCCCAAGCATCCTGCGGGGTATGGAAGAAACGTGTCTCCGCGTCTGCGGTCACTCGGAGCCGAGCCGGGAACAGCACGGCGTAGGGGAGATGCAATTGGCGAAGTTTACGTTTGACAGCCAAAAGGAAGAACGTTGTCTTTGCACTTCCCTAGTATAGTCGGGGAAGATCATCACCTTGCTGTTCCCTATCTGGAGGGACTGCTTCTCCCTGGCCTGCTGCAGAAGATGATCACGGTCCCGGTAGTGTAGTAGCCGCACCACAAACGGGCGCGGGGGGAGCGCCAGGCTTGGGCGGTCTGGCCGGTACCCTGTGGGCTCGCTCCAGGGCATAAAAGGGGAGAGACCCTCCGGGGCCACCGCCGTTCGGAGCCAGGATTCCAGGAACTTGACAGCATCGGCCCCTTCCTCTCGTTCCGGAACCCCCACTATACGAAGGTTGTTCCGTCGGGACCGGCCTTCGCTATCCTCGGCCCTCATTTCCAGCACCTTTACTCTAGTTTCCATCGCGTTCAGGGCATGCTGTAAGGTGGTCACTTTGTCCGGAATATCCTTCACAGCATTCTCGTTAGTCATCACTCGCTCTTTAAGTTTGCGGTGGTCATCTTTTAGTAGGGCAAGGTCAGTTCCTATGGCATCAATTTTTGCCTCTAGGGCTGTTCTCGAGGATGTGATGGCCTTCATGATATCAGCAAGGGTGGGATCTTCCGATGTTCTCTCCTCGCGTCCCCCCGTCGCGCTGTCCTCCTCATCCGTGTGACGGTCTGGGTCATCTAGCCGCAGGACCTCGAACCCCTTTCGTCTGGATGTGCGGCCCATCGCGGCTTCTCAGCAGGGGGCAGCGAGTTATTCCAGGCGCCACGTGTGTGACCAAGCTCCTCGCTCAGTGGCCAGTTCCACCTCCCTCGGCGGTCGTGCTCAGCCTCGGTCCCGAGGTCTCCGCAACGGCCCCCAATGTGGCAAGGAATCTCGGGGCTCAACTCCCCCGTGAGCGTGCGGGTCAGTCGGCTCAGGGGCTCACCAGTCACCAGGCCCACAGTGTCCGACGTCTGTCAGGATCCCCCAAGGCCTCACGCATCTTCAGGCCATTCATCCACCTCGTCTCAATCATGCGGAGGCCCTGCAGACACCATTCGCACTCCACTCGGGGGACACCACCTCCCGCGAGCCGTTCGTCGCAGCTCCTCTGCGACCTTAACTTCGCGTTCTCGTCGGCCCCAGCCGCAAAGGTGGGAGCCAGCCGGTCCCAGCACTCGAGGCGCAGCTTCACCAGTAGCGGAGCCCCTTCCCACTCAGGGTTCACACTCCCGACCCCTCACTCCGAATGGGGGCTCTCCTATTCGCACACCTCCCTCTTCTGTGTGCATGGGCCGCAGTGTCTCAGTGTCTCTCGCCCCTTCCACCTGCTCCCAGTGATCTTCCGGTGTCGTGGTGGGGTCTAATCAGCTGCACAGCGCGGACCGCCACACCAGCAGCGAGGCCCCCCCAGCCACTCGCTAGGCCCGCAGGCCTCCTCACCCTCTGCGTGCGCTCGTAGCACCCGGGGCCGCCATCTTAGGGCCAGGCACACGCAGGAAGATCCTTCGCCGATTCCTTCCCTCTCCCGGACTCCCCCTCGTCACAGGCTCGGCAGGGCAGGGCTCGGTCAGCAGCCCAGTCGCGGGGAACGCATCGGCGTCCAGGGACCGCAGCCGCCTCACCTCCTGCCTCCGCTCTCAGAGGCCCCAGAGGTCTCCGGCACCGGCCGCAGCCGCCATCTTGGGAGAGCTCCGCTCGGGGATCGCCCGGCAGCGCAGAACTCAGCTCTCCCTGCAAGGCGCGGACAGCTAGCGCCCCCAAATCCTCGCCAGTGATGCCAGAAGTATTCCGCTGCGGGCTCAAGGGGCAAGGGCCGCCCCAGGATGTCAGGATATTCGTTAAGGAAGGGAGGCCACGGAGGAGCCCCGAGGTCTGCTGCGTCCTACATCGGCGTCAAGCCACGCCCCCCGTCAGACTGATTTGCATATGGCCATGTCTGAACTGGGGGGTGGTGGAGTGAGCTAAAGAATGATGATGGATTAAAACCCAGATCAGTTGACTGGGGGTGAGTGTTTGATTTGCTCAAGCGCTCCGTCCATCATCCCCTTTGAGGTATCCGCTTTGTTCGCTCTAAGTTGGCATGGTATGCCCAGACGTTGGGTCCCTTGCTCACTTTGCCACTGGATTCAAGCAGGCCTGGCTGATGACGGCTGAATAGCCAGAAACCGGTCCCAGGATGCTTGTTTCCGGTCCGGGGAAGACATGGCTTGGCAGTTTGGGCTGGACTGATTTCCCACGAGGCACAGTGTCAGACTGATTTGCATATGGCCATGTCTGAACTGGGGTGGAGTGAGTGAGCTAAAGAATGATGATGGATTAAACCCAGATCAGTTGACTGGGGGTGAGTGTTCGGTTTGCTCAAGCGCTCCGTCCATCATCCCACTTTGGCTATCGCTGAGCGTCGCCTAAGTTGGCAGGGCATGCCCAGACGTGGGTCCCTTGCTCACTTTGCCACTGGATTCAAGCTAGCTCTGGCTGATGACGGCTGAATAGCCAGAAGCCGGGTCCCAGGATGCTTGTCTCCGGTCCAGGGAAGACATGGCTTGGCAGTTCGGGCTGGACTGTTCCCATGAGGCACAGTGTCAGACTGATTTGCATATGGCCATGTCTGAACTGGGAGTGGTGGAGTGAGCTAAAGAATGATGATCGAGTTAAACCCCAGATCAGTTGACTGGGGGTGAGTGTTTGGTTTGCTCAAGCGCTCCGTCCATCGCTCCCCTTTGGCATCGCTTTGTTCGCCCTAAGCTGCGGGCAGGGTATGCCCAGGCGATGGGTCCCTTGCTCACTTTGCCACTGGATTCAAGCTAGCCTGGCTGATGACGGCTGAATAGCCAGAAACCGGTCCCAGGATGCTTGTTTCCGGTCCAGGGAAGACATGGCTTGGCAGTTCGGGCTGGGACTGTTCCCGTGGAGGCACAGTGTCAGACTGATTTGCAGCATGGCCATGTCTGAACTGGGGTGGTGGGAGTGAGCTAAAGAATGATGATGTGATTAAACCCAGATCAGTTGACTGGGGGTGAGTGTTTGATTTGCT